>CAUYSK010080882.1:0-30119 GCA_963575035.1 Avahi laniger
CCAGCCTGAGCAAGAGCGAGACCCCGTCTCTACTAAAAATAGAAAGAAATTAATTGGACAAGTAAAAATATATAGAAAAAATTAGCCGGGCATGGTGGCGCATGCCTGTAGTCCCAGCTACTCGGGAGGCTGAGCCCAGGAGTTTGAGGTTGCTATGAGCTAGGCTGACACCACGGCATTCACTCCAGCCCTGTCAAAAAGTGTGAGACCCTGTCTCAAAAAAAAAAAACCCTTTTAGGAAACCACTGGATTATGCCCCTCACTCTTCTCAAATCCTCATAATCTATTCCTTCTTCCAAAATTATGTTAAATGTTTTTCTTTGGAGGGGCAAAAATGTTCATAAACATCAATACATGTTTAAGAAATAAGCCAAAGCTAAGTGGTACCACTTAACCAGGGATCTCTGTACTGATTGCTATTAATATAATGCTAAGCACTCATTTGGTTGATCCTAAATATGCACTTAGTTTATATCTATATAATATTAACCCAATTTTGCAGTGAACAGTCGCTAGAAGCAGAGGATTCTGTTATTCATAGATTCAAATAAATAATTTGCAGAGTCATTAAAGAGTGGCCTTCTGTTTAGTGCACCACATTAAATGAATGTGGGATTCAGTCATGAAAGAAAAAATCTGTATGCTGTGACTAGCTATGTATCACCCAATCTTTACAAAAGACAGAGAGAGAGCAGGAGGGAAGGGAAAAGGGGGAGGAAGGGGAAAGGTAGGGGAAGGAGGAAGGGAGGGAGAGGAGAAGGGAGAGAGAGGAGGGAGGGATGGAGGAAGAAAGAAAGAAGGAAGGAAGGAAGGGAGGGAGGAAGGGAGGGAGGGAGATTTTTTAATTTAAAATTTCGTGAAGAGGTAAAAAAGAGCTGGATTGCGGGGTGCGATCCAAAGACTGGTCCTGGCAATCTTTATTCCATTTACTAACTGTGTGCCAGTTCCCTTTTCTGAACATCGGTTTACTCCCCTGAAAACAGGAATGAAAATGCTCATCTTGCAGGGAGCGGAGACTTACACATAAGCGCTTTGGAAACCACGCACCCACATCGGTCAGTTCAATGTGCTAATTCAACTTCTGTTTCTATTCCATCCCCTGAGTGAAAAGCTTTGTTTTCTCACTTTCCTTGGGTTCTATTTGTGATATTATGGTCTTAAATCATGTCCTAAAAAGATGGCTTTAGGTTAGGCATTAGTCGGATATTCTACAGGTTAGTGCTTCTCAAACTCCTGTGTCCACACAATCACCAGGAATCTTGCTAAAGTGCGGGTCTAGGTGGGGCCTGAGACCCTGTCTGTCTAGCCAGCTCCCAGGTAAGGCTGAGGCTTAATAACCCTGCTCGGTTCTTCATAACATTAGGGGCTGCCTCAACATTTCCACACACTGAGCACACATTATTTATTGGATCACAGCACAGAGTTTTAAGTGTTCCTGCTGAAGTCATTCGGGTTTTTTCCATGGTGATAAATACATCCTCTGGGAATGATCGCAGCCAACAAAGAGGACTGTAAACTGAATGACAGGGTGAGCAGAGTAGGGAGGAGAGTGATCCGTGGAAGTATCTGCTGCTTCTCCTCCTCTCTTGGCTGTCACTCATGATGAATGGCTCTATGCAGAAAGGCTGGACTCAACCACAGTGGTGACTTGCAATTAAACTCCCCATGCATGCTTTGCGTGCCCTTCATTAGCATAATACGTACCACAATTAGGGTCCATGATACATATCGGATCAAGGTGAAGACAAACCTTCATTTTGGTAGATTGTTACAAGCATAAGGGTCTATCTCTTTTATTAGGGAATTTAATTCTATATCTTAAAGCATAAGTTTTGGCTTTATAACATCAAGATGAAGCAATATAAGAAATACGAATAACTAAGTTAGAATGAAAAGCACAGAGACAAGCCTATCTTCACTGAAGTCTCTCATGCACTGTAGTCTCCATTCTTTTATCAATCCATTCATCCAGCAAATATGTACCGAGTGCCCACAACATGCCTGATATTGTTCGGGCCTCTAGCATAAAGCATTGAACAAAACAATCCCCCTGCCCTGATAGAGCTTACAGTTTGTATAACAAGTAAAGATCTATTTCTGCCACATAGGGAGTAAAAAGATACGGCCAAGTAAGGAAGGGAGAGCAGATGTGGGAGTTCTGTGTTATATGGCGGGGGAGAGATGGTGTGGTAAGGGGCAGAGAAGACTTACAGGAAATAAGAACAGGGTATATGGATACATAGCTAAAGAGACAATCAGGCAAAGAGAAAGAGAGGAATCAAAAACAACAAAATGTTTGCCCTGAGCAACTGTAAAAATCAATTTGCCATTTTATTATAAGGACCTTATGTAAGCAAAAATGAACTAAGGATTAAAATATTCTGGGCACCATTTTTCTAAATTCAATTTTAAATTTCATTTTAAACTGATAAAGGAAAAAGGGAAAAAATAAAATGGGCATTGTTGTACAAAAATCTGACAAATAGGCAATCCTCTTTAAAATACATGCCAATGATATTTTTTAGAACTAGAGAATAAGTTTTCTATCAGCTATTTTGTACATAACCGACAATTATACTTTTAAATATACAAGATTTCTTTCTTCAAAAGTTTACCTAATTTGCACACAAATATTCCTATAATCTATCATGTACTTCTTTAAAAAAAAAAGAGCCACTATTTATTTATTTATTTTTGAAATAGAAACTCGCTCTGTCACCCAAGCTACAGTGCAGTGGCATGATCATAGCTCACTGCAACCTCAAACTCCTGGGCTCAAGCAATCCTCCCAACTCGGCCTCCCAAAGTGCTAGGATTACAGGTGTGAACCACCATGTCTGGCCTATTTATTTATTTTAGAACATCTGTTAATGAGCAATAACACATCAACAGTTCAAAACAACATATCAAAAAAGTCAAAAATAAAGATCATTTCAATAGATTCAGAAAAACCTTTTTATAAATCTGAACTTCTGCTTTCAGTAACATGGAGTAAACATACTTTTTCCTTATTCTTCCCACTATGTACAACTAAAAACCGTGGATATTATATATTAAATAAACATAAGAAGACTCTGAAAGGTGAAGAGAAGAAGGCAGACTGCCTAGGGATCTTGGAATCGAAGGAATGACATGGGTTGTCTTTTTGCCTTATACATCCCAGACTTAGAGATGAAGAAGATTGCAACCCAAAAACACCAATGCAAACAGTCAAAAAAAAAGCCCAACAATGGCTGCACTCTCCAGCCAAAGGAAGAGGAAAGGGGTAGCCTAGCAAAACAGAAAACTTTTAATTAATAACCACTTTACTCCAACCAAGCACCAAAGGAAAGACTATAACTCATCCCTACCCCCACCAGCAAAAACTGAGTGGGGAGCCTAAATTATCACCCTTGAGAGGCTGTAACAAGGCACTTCAACACCCCGCCATAATGACATCAGAAAAGGCCAAATACAGAGCTGGGAATTTCATCCCCACAGGCCAGAACAAGGCCTTCCCCACACCTCTGCTCTGTCAATGGAAAGCAAGTAGGGAGCCTGGACTTGCACCTCTAAATGGCACCTCTGCACGTTATAATTAAGCTTCTGGAAATTAAAGACTAAAAAAAAAAAAAATCTTGAAAGCATCCAGAGAAAAACAACAGCATATCCGCAGAGGAAAACCTATGAGAATTACAGCATATTCCTCTTCAGAAACCATGGAGGCCAGAAGAAAGTGATACAAGTTGAGTATCCCTTATCCAAAATGCCTGGGATCAGAAATATTTCAGGTTTCGGATTTTTTCTGATTTTTTTCTTCAGATTTTGGAATATTTGCAAATACCTGATGAGATATCTTGGGAAGGGGACCCAAGTATAAATACAAAATTTATGTATATTTCTTATATACCTTATACACATAGCCTGAAGATAATTTTGTACAATATTTTAATAATTTTGTGCATAAAGCAAAGTTTTGACTGCAACCCGTCACATGAAGTCAAATGTGGAATGTCCCATTTGTGGAGTCATGTCAGCACTCAAAAAGTTTCTGATTTTAAAGCATTTCAGATTTGGGATTTTTGGATTAGGGATGCTCAACCTGTATAACATTTTTTAGGTGTGAAAGAAAAAAACAGTCAATCCAGAAACCTATACCCTGTGAAAATATCCTTTAAGAATAATAGTGAAATAAAGACATTTTTAGATGAAGGAAAACTAAGAAAATCTAACATCAGCAGACCAATTATTAAAAAAAAAGACTATAGGAAATTCTCTAAACAGAAAAAACATCAAAGAAGAAAACTTGGAACATCAGTAAGAGAAAAAGAAAAGAGTAAGAAAAATATGAGTAAAGACAATAGACTTTCCTTTTCCTCTTGAGTTTTCCAAATTATGGTTGAAGCAAAATTTATAATATGATCTGATGTGGTTCTAAATGTATGTAGAGAAATATTCAAAATGAACATATTATAGGGCAGGTAAAGAGATGTAAAGGGAGATAAACTTTTTATATTCCATTTGAACTAGTAAAATGACAACATCAGTAGACTATGATAAGTTACGTGTATATATAACTAATGTGATGCCTAGAAAGCTGTACAGAAAAATTCACTCAAAAGCATTATAAATAAATCAAAATGGAATTCTAAAAAAATGTTTATGTAATCCACTAAAGGCAGGAAAAATAAAACAGAAAAACAAAAAACAAAGAAAACAAATAAAACAAAAATTAAAATGGCAGACTTAAGCCCTAACATATCAATACTTACATTGAATGTAAATGATGTACATACTAATTAAAAGAGATTGACAGAATTGATTAGAACACATCACCCATAATGTGTACAAAATTACGTAATGTGTACAAAATCTTACTTCAAATATAATGATATAGGCAGGTTTGAAATTAAATCATGGGAAAAGATAAATTATGTAACTATTAATCAAAGGAAAGCAGAAGTGACTATATTAATATCAGATAAACTAGATTTCAAAGGAGAGAAAATTACCAGAGACAGGAAGAGACATTATATAATGTTAAAAGGACCAATCTTCCAAGAATATAAGATCGATCTTAAATGTACATGTACCGAAAACAGAGCTCTAATATATGTGAAGCAAAAACTAATAGAACTGACAGAGAAATAGATAAATCCATGATTATAATTTTATAATTATTTATCATATATAAATATAATATAAAAATACATATATATACTTACAACTCTAATTTCTTATTATAGAGACTTCAACAGCCTTTTCTCAACAACTGATAGAACAACTAGATTGAAAATCAGCAAGGATAAAGAACTCAACACCATCAACCAATAGGAGCTCACCAACACTTACAGAATATTCCCCCTAACAACAGCAGGATACACAGTCTTCTCCATTGCCCATGGAAAATACACCAAGATAAATCATATCCTGGGCCATAGAACAAACCTCAACAAATGTAAAGGAATGTAAATAATAGAGCATTTTCTCCAATCACAACAGAATCCAACTGTTAATATAATAATCAATAAGATAAAGATAATAGATATTCTCCAAACACTTAGTAACTAAACAATATGCTGCTAAATAATTCACAGGTCAAAGAGGAAGTCTCAAGGAAAATTTAAAAATATGTAAAAATGAATGAAAATCAAAATACGATGTACCAAAAAGACACAAGTAAAGCATGCTGAGAGGGAAATTTACAGCACTAAATTCATACATTAGAAAAAGGGGGATGGATGTGGTGGCTCTCACCTGTAACCCTAGCACTTTGGGAGGCCGAGGTAGGTGGGAGGATCTTTTGAGCCCAGGAGTTTGAGACCAGCCTGAGCAACATAGCAAGACTCCATCTCTATTAAAGAAACAGAAAAACTAGCTGGACAGGGTGGTGTGTGCCTATAGTCCCAGCTGCTGAGGAGGCTGAAGGGAGAGGATTGCTTGAGCCCACAAGTTCAAGGCTGCAGTGAGCCATGATGATAACCCCGGAACTCTAGCCCAGGCAACAGAGTGAGACCCTGTCTCTAAAAAACAAACAAGCAAACAAACAAAAAACTAAAGGAAAAAAAAGGAAAAGTCTCAAATCCATGATAGAAGCTCTCACCTAAAAAACAAAGAAAGTAATGAGCAAAGCAGAAAGAAGAAAATATAAAAGAACAAAAATCAATGAAATTTAAAATCGTAAACAGTAGAGTAAATCAATGAAACAGAGAACTGATTCTTTGAAAAGATCAGGAATATTAACAAACCTTTAACAAGACTGACCAAAAATAAAAGCCAGAGGAGACAAAATTTATCAACATTGGGAAGTAAGAAGGGGATATCACTATAGACCCTACAAACTTCAAAGAAACACTATGAAAAACTCTACACATGTAAATTTGACAATTTAAACAAAACCAAACGGACCAATTTCTGGATGAACACAAACTACCAAAAATCACCGAATTTGAAAAAGGTTATTTGAACAGCCTTATAACTGTTAACAAACTTGAATTTTTTAATTTAAATATTCCCCTAAAGAAATCTCCAGACCCCAGTGGTTTCCCTGGAGAATTCTGCCAAATATCTAAAGAAGAATTAACACCAATTCTAAACATTCTCATCCAGAAAATAGGAGGGTTCACTTCCCAATGCATGAGGCTAGTAATACCCTGCCAAAGACAAAACAAAAAAGAAAACTACAGACCAGTATTTCTCAGGGTTATAGATGTAAAAACCATTAACAAAACATTATCAAATAGAGTTCAGCAATATATGAAAAGAATGATGCAACAGAACCAAGTGGGGTTTATTCCACAGATGTAAGCCTGGTTCAATATGCAAAAAGCAATCAATGTGACAGCGATATTATGAGATATATATATAGGTTTTTGGCCACAGTTCCTGGTTTATGATTCCCATAGCCCTTGTTAGGTCCTAAGTGACCAAAACAATAAGCGTATCTTTTGTTAAAGTATTTGGTCTCTTGTCCTCAGTTCCTGGAGAAGCTTTGGAACAGCTTCAGAGTAATAAAGATGAGAAACAGTCTTTGGTTATGATGCTGGGGAGCTTTAGGCCTCAGAAGCAGGCCTCAGAAAGCAGAATCTCTCTCTGACCTTATTCTGCCCTGCTTTCACCTGCTGCTTTTCTCCCCAAGGCAGGCCATAGAAACTAAAAATATAATTTCCCCCCACCTCTCTGTCCTAGAGCTGGCCATAAAGAAAATCTCTGACCTACCTTGTCTAATTGACCATGGAGGTCATCAGACCCCCATTTCAGAAGGTGTTCTGCCTCATACCCAGGAGGAAGGAGTGCTACACAGAGAGGCCAAGAAGAATCTGAATAGACAGGCCTTGCTGGGATCCCCCACTCAGTCCATTAGTATTAGATCATACCCTTTTGTCCAGTCACATTTCTTCATCGTTGTCCAGGCTTCAATCATGCCTATCCAATGAAGTCTCCATAGAAGGCCCATGAGGACAGGACACAGAGAGCTTCCAGATAGCTAAACATATAGAGGTTCCTGGAGGGTGGTACACTAAGGAAGAGTTGGAAGCTTTGTGCTCCTTTCTCCATACCATGCCCTGTGTATCTCTTCATCTGTACCGTTTATAATATCCTTTATTTAAAAAAATAGTAAACATCAGTTCTATGAGTCACTCTAGCAAATTAATTGAACCCGAGGAGGTGGTCATGGGAATTTCAATCTATACCCACTCCATCAGAAGCACAGGTAAAACAACCTGTGGCTTGTGACTGGCGTTGGAAGTGAGGGTCAGTCTTGTGAGACTGTGCTCTCATCCTGTGGGATCTGACACTATCTCCACGTAGACAATGTCAAAATTGAACTGTGTCGGAGGACACCCAGCTGGTTTCCATGCCGAATTGATTGCTTGCTTCCTGGTATGGAGAAATCCCCACACATCTGATGTCAAAAGCCTGTTCTGATAGTATAATGAGAGAAACTGAGTTTGTCAGTTCCACACAGTAACCCACCATGTTAGGCTAAAGAAGAAAAATCACATACTTACATCAATCAACACGGAAAAAGAATTCAATAAAGTTCAACACACATTCTTGACTGAAAAAAAACAAAACTCCCAGAAAAACTGAAAGAGAAGAGAAATTCCTTAACTTGATAAAAACTGTCTGTGGAAAACGTATAGTTAGTATTTGACTTAATAGTGGAAGATTGAATTCATTCCCCCCAAGATCAAAACAAAACTATGATGTTTGCCTGCCCTCACCATTCTTATTCAACATAGAGGTGGATATTCTAGCCAGTGTAATAAGACAAGAAAAGGAAATAAATGGCATTCAGATCAGAAAGGAAGAGGCAAAACTGTCCCTATTTACAGATAACATGATTTGTGTGTATAGAAAATCCCAAGAAATTTACAAAAATTAAAAAATAAAATAGAACCCTCCTATTACTAATAAGTGTGTTCAGCAAGATCTCAGGATATAAGATTGCTATGGTTTGGATATTTGTCCCCCGAAACCTTATGTTGACATTTGATCCCAATGTTGGAGGTAGAGCCTAATGGGAGGTGTCGGGTCATGTGGGTAGACCCCTCATGAACAGATTGATGCCCTCCCTGGAGTGGAAGGGGGTTGAGGGTGGTGAATTCTCACCCTATTAGTTCCTGCAACAGTTGGTTGTTAAGAAGAGCCTGGCAACTTCCCTCTTCCTCTCTTGCTTCCTTTTTCGTCATGTGATCTCAGCACACACCAGCTCCCTTTCACCTGCCATGAGTGGAAACAACCTGTGGCCCTTGCCAGATGCAGATGCTCAATCTTGAACTTTTCCAGACCTCAGAATCATGAGCCAAATAAACCCTTTTTCTTTATAACTTATTCAATGATCCTCCAGGCTCAGCCTCCTAAAGTGCTAGGATTACAGATATGAGCCACCACACCCAGCTAAGTCTTTATTATATATTAATTTCTTATGCATTTTGGGGCTCAGAAAATGATACCTCAAAATATGGTCCTTTGGCATGCTAAGCACTTTGAATTAAAAGAAATTGTAAGACCTTGGAAGCTGCCTCAGAACCAAGGACTATTTAACTTCTCCTGTTTCTCCCTCCCAAGTGCAGAGAGGGCTCTCTCTAGAATTTCCTTGTCTGACTGAGGAAATTTCTTTCCAAAAGAAATGCAATTGTCTTAAACTCCCTCCATAGAAATCTCTAAAATAACCGGTAAAGATTAACCACAGGAAAAGAGAAGAGACCAAAAATTGTTACCATGGCCAGACAGACTTCTTATCTATTTTTCTGAGGGTAGCTCTGAGAGATTACCTGACAGACTTTATCTGCATGATCAGACAACCGTTGTTGGCAGTGTGGTTCTGTCCCTCACCTTCCTGTAACTTGCCAGTCTTATTCAGTTTCTCAAGAGAATCATTTACAAACTGTCATCTGCTCTCTGGGCCCATTCATTTCTTCTGACAATCGTTTACTATCCACTACCACTGCCTACATCCCCCATTTTCCTCTCCTCTATGAAGAGGGTGCTATTTAAACTTCAGCCATATATTTTGTATGATTTACATGGCTATGCATGTTAACAAATTTGTATGCCTTTTTTCCTGTTAATCTGTCTACTGTCAGTTCATTTCAGACTCAAACCTTCAGAAGGGGAGGGAAAAATTCCCTTAGTCTCTATAACTGGGATATATATCTCAGTTAGTTTTTCTTTACCAGTGATCTATCTGTTCTTAGATATCGGGTTGTTTCCAGGGTGGAGTCTAATTCATTCTCCCATCTATTCTGCATCTCCGGTTTTGTTCTGGTGGACCAGCTCATCATCAGCCCAGTGCTTTGCATCTAGAATTTCATCACTACAGGCTCTCCATGTCTAAAGTGTCCATAATTTTTAAATACTCATGTTAAATGTCATTATTAATTAAGCCTCTCTTTCTCAGGGAAAATGGTTTTAAAGCACAGAGCTAATATTTGAACCTGTAAAAGTTAAAGTAAATTCCACAGCAAACTAAAAAGCTTTGGCACAGCAAAGTAAAAATCAACAAAATGCAAAGGCTACCAAATGGGAGAAAATGTTTCCAAATCATATATCTGATAGGGAGTTAATATTCAAAATATATAAGGGAAAAATACAACTCAATAGCAAAAAAAAATAATAATAATAATTTAAAAATGGTCAAAGGACATAAACACTTTTCCAAAGAAGACATACCAATGGCCAGTGGGTAAATGAAAAGGTGCTCAACATCACTGATCATCAGAGAAAAACAAATCAAAATCATAATAAGATCATCTCACACCTGTTAGGATAGAGGCAAATCAAAATCACAATAAGATAATACCTCACACATTAGGAGAACTAGTATCAAAAAGACAAAAGATAACAAGTGTTAATGAGAGTGTGGAGAAAAAAGAACTCTTGTACACTGTTCGCAGGAGTGTAAATTGGCACAACAGTTACAGAAAACAGTATGGAGGTTTTCCAAAAATTAAGTATGGAACTACCGTGTGATCTAGCAAGCCCATTGCTAGGTATATCCAAAGGAAATGGAATCATTACCTTGAAGAGATATCCGTACCTCCATGTTCATCACAACATTACTCATGATGGCCAAGATATGTAGGCAACAGAAGTGTCTGACAGTGGATGAATGGATAAAGAAAATGTGGTACATATACACAATGAAATATTATTTAGTCATAAAACAGAAGGAAATCTTGCCATTTGTGATAACATGGATGAACCTGAAAGACATTATGCTAAGTGAAATAAGCCAGACCCAGAAAGACAAATACTGTATGATCTCACTTACATGTGGAATCTAAGAACACCAAACCCTGGTACAAAGAAATTTGAGGAGTAAAAATAATAATAATAAAAATTCTAAAGTCAAACATAGAAACAGGGAGTAGAACAGTGGTTGCCGGGGGTTGGGGGGTGGTAGAAATGGGAAGATGTTGATCAAAGGGTACAAACTTTCAGTTATAAGGTGAAAGAATTCTGGGGATCTAATATACAGCATTAGTGACAATGATTTGTTAATTAAATCACGATCATTATAAAATACATACATATATCAAGTCATCATGTTGCACACCTTGAATATATACAACTTTTGTCAATTAAATATTTTAAAATAAAAATAAACAAAAAAAGAAAGTCAATGCCAAATAAGTTACAGTTTTAGCAAAGAAATTGAAAAGGTCCTGTTTAACTTGGTTGCCTTTTACTGGTGGCATTTTTTTTGCAGTTTTGTTCCAAAACAAAGAGAATTTGGGGAGGGGTTCTTTTTTTACTGTATTAGTTTTTGTCACAACCTATACATAATATTAAACAATCAGATGATCAAACTGTCAGTTCATCCTTTTCTAGGTTCCTTATGACCTCTTCAAAGATTATTAAACCAGTTTTAGAGAAATAGCAAATCAGTTTTTGTTTTACTATTATCTTTTACTCAATGTTCATCCTCAATGTATTTCCAAACTTGAAGACTTTCTTCTTGTCCCACACTTAGAAAATCTGATTTTATGGTGGGTCAACAATATAGTATCTTTTCAATAGCTGGCAACGGTAATAACTATCTTGTAGGCACTAGTTTCAGGAGGCTGGCTCCTTCCATTCCATAAAGTCAGAAATATTATTAAGTGCTTCTTAAGGTTTTGAGGAAAATGGCAAGTAAACAAAAGCTGTCATTATGAAAGCCTCAATATTAGAAGCAAGAAAATCACATCCCTTTTTAGCAGTGTTGTGTCAAGGTGTGTAGGCCCTTTAGCAGCTAAGAGCTCTTTGTTTTCTCTGGTGAGAGGTTTATAGACTGAACAAAATTTGCCAAAATATACATTTGCACTATCTACCAAATATGCTGATGAATGAACAAAGCCTAGTTTGCATTTGAATAAGATATAATCAACCTTTTATTTAATATTCTCTGCAGTTTTATTAAAATCTTCACAGAAAAAAAAAAAAGATGATTTGAAACTACATTTTCAAATGAAAGTACCTGAAAGCTAGGGGGAACATACTTTGTTGTGATTTAACACATTCATCTAGAATTTATGATAATATTAGCAATTATATAAGGATTTAGAGGTTTTTTTTTACATTTGCCTGGCCAGTTGTCTCAAGATTATTTCTTGGTCAATACATATTTTCCCAACTCTGATGGCGTTGTACTTGTCAATTTAGCAAAGTTGGAACTGTGAATTGTGCTTCCCATTACCTTTTCATCAAAAAAGAAGTGACTCTTCCAATTTTTAATTATTTAGCATTCAAAGATATAGACTACACAGCATTAAATCAGACTTTATCCTGAAATGAGAATAAAAGTTAGCACAATTCTAATCTTTATTCTAATAGGAAAAAAGAAGAAATCAACTAAGAAAAAACGTTTTGCCATTTAAATCCTTGAAACTCAAGTTGGAATGCCAATCTAAGCCTTTTTACTTGTTACAGATTTACATTTATTAATATTCCACACAATCTACTCCCAGTTATGCATGTTAATTTATTTAGAACTTCACCATGTTTTCTTGCCTTTGATACATAAGCCATTTCAGTACTTATTAGCTCCTGCTACAAAGGACTTATAGAAGAATGGAAAGGATCTGAAAAAAGGAGACCATGCATGGAACTGCAGGTGAAAAAAAGATCAGTTGTAACACAGTCTGTCATGTAGTAGAGGCTCCATTTTTTTTTATTTTATATTTTTTTATCTGCTCAAATAAGCCAGGTGAATAGAGGCTCCATACTTACTAATTCTGTTCACTTCCTTATATTTAGAGGAAAGACTTGGTGTTTAGAGAAGTTAAAAATGATGGGTAATGAAAAATTCTAGTTTATCTCTGGCTTTTCATTTTCTATTTCCTCTTTGTTTTGCATGATTTGGGGCACACCTGAGGTTAAAACATTAAATTTATTTCCAGAGCTACTAGTTTATCATCAATAAGGAGAGAAATCTGTGCATGCGTTGGTTCAAGTGATGTAATTGTCACTCTCATCAAAGGAATTGCCTCTCATTAGATTTAGTTTCATTCCCGAATAAGACATCATCATAAAGATGACATAGGATTCATTTCAAAAGATCAGACCTATTAAATCAGTACTGGAGACTGCTAGAAGATATAATTTTTAAGTACATTAAACACTCTTAAACACATGACCCTTCTTCCGCCAGATACCTCTGAGAAAATGTAATTAAAATGTAGTCTGTTTTGTAGTATTTTTTTTAAAGAAAAAACTCATCAAATCTTTACAACATTAGAATATTGCATACCACGAGTGTTTGACTTCATTCCTCTGGATTCAACAATAAGTGCATAGTACTTATCTCCGCTTATAATGGAGAATCTGAGATGTGTGAAGACATGCTTCAAATGATGAAGAAAATGTAAATGCATCTAGTTTAAGGGGAAATAGACTATCTGCTAATTGCTTTAAGAATTGAGTGATTTGGAAGACCTCAGGAGAGGGTTCATTTTTCTGATTTGCATACACTTCGCTCATGCTACCTGGCTTACTGCAAATGCCTCGATGATGTTGCATGCGAAGTGTTCCTCATCAACACCAGCGACTGAGAAGGATCCTGCGGCCCTGGGGACCAGAGAGATTCTTCCCTCTGAAGAAGCTGCCCCGCATTGATATCCAGCCCTTAGGAGGGCAGACTTCATGTTTGATAAATGATCTGATTTTCTTATAGTCTGTTGCTACTATTATTATTATTTTTGCTAGTACTATTGCCCAAAATTAATTGTCTTATTTTTCATGATGATGCCAGTGAAATTATTAGTTAATGTAGCACTTTCAGCTCTCATAGCCTCTCTTAGACAATCTAATAAAGAGGGCAGAAAAAGAAGTACTATTATTTTTATTTCCTTTCAGAGCTCTGAACACCTGGCAATGTAAATAATCAAGGACTCTTAAAACCACAAAAGCAAATGCAGAAATAGCTTACGGCCTGCCTTATATGCAGGTGAAGAGTACAAACTCCCTTGAGGGAGATCAATGGAGTAGAAAAGGAGGATGGAGGAGGATGGAAACGGTGAGAACATATCCTCAGAGAATGGGGACATAGGGGATTGCAGAGAAGAGAATAAAATGAAGATGCAGAAAAAATTAAAAGAAGGGGGAATAAGTTGGGGACAGAAATAAGGATAAAGCAGAAGAAAAGGGAGAGAAAGTAACTAGATGAAGGGAGAGAACATAAAGGAAGAAAAGAAAACTAAAAAGGAAGAGCTATATAAAATAACATAATATAATATTGATCGAACGTTATATCACTTTTAAGAAACTCAACAACAAAAACCTCCATATTTACCATTTATACAGCCTGCAATGAAAATCTAAGCCTACATTCTAATGCATGATTTTTTTTACCTTCCTAGACCCGTGTCTTCCATTTGAGGATATTAACAATGCTTGAGAGAATTAAACTAGTTCCTTTCATAAGAGACAAAAAAATATTTTTAAATAATACCTCAAAGTACTAGCTTCTAGATATACATGAGGATAATCAAAATGTTAGGATTTTTCATTTGTCTTGAATACACAATCATGATTTGAAACAGTAGAAAGGGATGCAAAGCATGTCAAGGATAAAATGCACTTTAAAAATTAAAAGATTCATAAGGTTAACTTTCATTTCAGAGAAATCTGTTATTAATAAATATGAATGTAAAAATGAATAAAATATCAGGTCATAGGCAAATCATCCTGTTTTCATGAACCTTGATCATATAATAGAAGTTACATTTGTTACTGAAATGTGAATGAAGATGGAATTCAAGATAAGGTATTAATCATAATTAGAATGACTATGACAGGTCTGTGGTGACAAATTCTTAACAAGTAGTAAGAATGCTTATTCATAACAAACCTCTTAATTCATTAAATTCTTCATTAAAAGGGTAACCTCTTAATAAGTTCAACATAAAGTTGGTATAACATGCTATTTGCATTTTCTCTCTTTTTATTTCCATTTTAGGGGTGTATTGTTAACAAATTGAGATAAATCATTTAAAACATATAATTACTTGGATATAGTCGCATAGTAATTCCCTAAGCAATTGCACGGTTATAAGTTGTCAGTGTGCATATTAATTTATCATGCCCACCAGCCTCATCTTCATTGATTTGCTACTAGCTGTTAGAAAAACAGATTAAGAAGCACATGCTGCCCTTCTCTGAAAGTTTCATTGAGTCACAAGTAGGGCAAACACTGCTTTCCAATTAGGATCCTGCTGTTTGCCAGGACTTGACAATGACTAATTACAGCCCTAAATGACTTATTATGTTTGAATGCATGATTATTTATAAATACATTTTAAGAGCTGTATCAAAGAATCATTCTTGGTTTAAATATGAAAGGCTACTTTTATGCAAAAGGCAAAGACCTGTTGAACACCTTGAAGTCAAAGGAAAAAAGATATTTTAATATTAATGTCAGAGTTAGCTTAGGCAACCATTACCTTAAAAGTGAAAAATAGTAAGTAGTTTATGATAATGAAGTTGGAAGAGGATAAAATATTAGATTTAAATCTCAGCTCTACTAACTATAAAACTTATCACTGTAGCTGTTCTTAAAATATACAATTACCTTCTTAGGGTCATTGTAAGAATTAAATAGTTAAAACACATACAGCACATTGACCAGTACCTGGGACAGAGTAAGCACTCAATGAATTGTAGTTTTAATTGTGATTCTGTGCCTGAGTGACAGTAACAGTCATGAACTATATGACAGATCCTGACAGTGTAATGCTGGAGTACAGTTTTGGATACATAACCAATTTTTGAAACATATTAGGGAATTCACTAATTATTCATTGATCAGCTTCTGTGAGTTGGGCACTGTGGTAGGCTTGGGAAACAAGATGAATACCATGCATGACCACTGAATTGAGTTCCACTGCAGTGTAAGTCAAACAGGTGATGAAAGTAGAGCAAAGTGGAGTTACAAGTTGTTTTGTCAAAAAACTACTTTTAAACTTTAAAAATTTAAAAATAGTTAAAACATGTATAAAAGTAGAGAAACTATTGTGTTAAACACCATGTTTGCACACCAGACTTAGCAAGTCTTACCTTTTTGTACATTTTTTCATACACTCATGTGGCAGACAGACCTAAGGTGGCCCTCAGTGATTTCCTGCCTTGTGTCTAAGCCTTTGTGTAATCCCCTCCCCTGAGTGCAGGCAGGAGCTGTGACTTGCATCTAACAAATTATGTATGCCAAAGGGATGGCCTATCACCCCTGTGATTACTTTATGTTATGTAAGACTCTGTCCTAGCAGACTAAAGTGAATGAGTTTCCTTGCTGGCTTGATGGAGTAAGTAGTCATTGTAAGGAGGTCTCTGTGGCGAGGGACTTCAGTCAGCTTCTAGGATTTGAAAGCGACCTCCAGCTAACATTTAGGAAAATGCTGGGGCCCTCAGTCATGTAGCCACAGAGAAATATGTTGTGGCAAGACCTGAATGAGCTTAGAAGCGCATGCTTCCCCAGTTGATCTTACAGATGAGAACGCAGCCCATCTGATACCATAATTGTAGTCTTGTAAAATCCAGAACGAAAAGCTCATGGAAACTGTGACTTAATAAATATGTATTGTCACTACATATGTGATATGTCATATGTCACTAAGTTTGTGATAATTTGTTACACAGCAATAGAACTCTAATACAACTTCTAATGACATTACAAATGCCTCAAAAAACAATGTGGTTCTTAGCTTGGCTGCACATAAAAAAAAATTAGAACTGTAAAAGAGAAGGTACACCCCTCTTGACTTTAAAAAGTGGAAGATTTACATAACTCTCAAAAAAATGTATCAGTATTATGAGAAAAGGCCTAAAACCTTTCCAAGTGATCATTCAAGTGTTTAATATATCTTGCTGGCATATAGATTGTCATGCTAGCTAATCTGTAGGTTAAAACCTATCTCATTGTATCCCAGGATGTTTTTAAATACCCACATCAAATATTAATAGCTTTTTTCTAGTCTATAATGCACATGTTCTGCAATCATTTTTTCAACTATTTCAATTGTTTTGTTATTTAGGATTAAGAATTCTGATTATTTTAACCTTTCCTTTTTTTTCTCTTTATCATCTTCCCATTCTTCTCTGGAGGTTCCTATACTGGATATCTTCTTTTCTTTGACCTTTCAGATTCACTCTCTGCTCTCCATTCAGATTCATAGCAATGGGTGGCCTTTCCCAGTGATAACCATTTCAATTTCTTTAGCTCTTTCTTTTAATAGTTCAGCCTTTAGTTACTATCCATTGACATCCTACAATGAAAGGTGAGATTTTGATTCTCTTATAACCTATTGCCACATACACATACATGTATATACTTTGACCCCTTATCAAACAAATACCATATTAACCCTGTTTTCTTAGATAAATGTTTCACTGTTTATATAATCATAACTATATTCATATTATTCACAGTTGAGTACATTAAATACTGTGATCACCTTTCCTATCTTATATACTTTTTTCCCCTTGGAATTAATG
Organism: Avahi laniger; assembly: GCA_963575035.1. NCBI lineage: Eukaryota > Metazoa > Chordata > Mammalia > Primates > Indriidae > Avahi > Avahi laniger. The sequence goes on from CAUYSK010080882.1 coordinate 17,458, forward strand.
ATTGCCTCATTTTTCTGTCCATATTTTGCTCCTATCTATGAATCAACCACCGAACTCTTTAAAGGAAGAAAAATCTTTTGATATGTTCAAGTATCTCAAATATATATCATTCATCTTTTTTCCTGGGACACTTGCCTTCTAGAGTGTACCTTCCTCCTGCTCTATTCTGACTGCTACACAGCCTGCTCTCTTGGCCTACTGCATAGCCATCATCCTGGGGATCTTCTTTCATCACAATTCTAGGGATTCCTTTTACCCTTCTGTGTCCTTTATCCCCCGTTTTTGGATCTTATACAGTTTCTTTCTCAATTTACTTTCTTGTTTTAGTGGAATACATCCTCCAGGAGCTTTCTGAGGAATGGTGTATAGGAATATAGCTGGGAAGATGTTAAATATTTGCAACACTTTCATTTTCTGGATAGTTTTCCTGGGTATTGAAATCTAAGTTGGAAACATTTTTACTCAGAATTTTGAAAACATTGCCCCATTGTCTTCTCATTTTCAGTGTTACAGTTGTGAAATCCAATGCCGTTCTATTAATCTTTTGTGAAGTATTTTTGTTTGCTTACATTTAAAAGCTTTCAGAATCTTCTTCCTCCAATGTATTGAGGTTTCACAATCATGTGTCTTGAAGTAAGATATGTGAGTCTTTTTTCATTTGTTGTGCTGAACCTTCAATAGACTTTTTGATCTAGACTTATGTTCTCAGTTGTAGGAATTTAAATAATGCATTTCTTTGATGATTTTATACTATCTCTTCTGCTTTTTTTAAAAAAATTCTTGAAAATTATTTAAATACTGTATTACATGGATTGATGTTCCATTTTTTTTTCTCTTCACTTTTTGTTCTACCATCTGGCATATTTCCTTGGCTTTATCTTCAAACTCTTCTTTGAATTTTTAATTTATCCTATTTTAATTTTCAAGTTTTAATTTTCTTGTTGACAGAAGATTTCCCTTTTACAGCTTCTTATTCTTGTATTATGGGAGAAATGTCTGTTCATATTTCTCTGAGGAAAATAATTATGGATTTCTTTGATGCTCTTTCTTCCAGGTCATTTTTTTTAATGCCCTCTGAGCTCCTTTTTATTTATTTATTTTTTTCTATTTTGGTCTCTGTCTTTGATGTTTGAGGCGTTCCTCAAATGTCTTATGATTCCTTGCTGCCCAGAATGAAGTATTAAAATGCTAATTGTAATCTCTGTGTGCATGGGTGGGGCTTGTCATCTGGTGGGTTTTACTGTCCATTGATCAGGACTTGGGTAGATTTGGGCCTTCCCAAATATCAGTGTATGTATAATAAGTTATCTCCTTGGTAAAGACTGTTTACTCAGAAAAAAAATTCCTCCACATTCTGCATTGGGATATGTATCTGTACGCCAGTATTCATGAGGATTAAGGAATTTCATTGTTCTGTGTGTCATTTTTCTCTTGATACCTCTCTTTTCACTATAGCACCTCGTTCTTACCACAGTTGGCTTTGATGTTTCCAAGTCCAGAGCTTTTCTGAGCCAAGCTCTTTATAAAACATGTCGTTTTCTGCCAGAATGCTGGACAGGTAGTTGTCTGGCTACATGGGACAGAATTAAAAGATGTAGTAGGTGAAGGGAAGAGTATCTAAATCAGATCTGTCCAATGGAAAAGAATGTATACCACAAATGTAGGTCTCATAGGTTATTTTAAATGTTCTGGCCAAATTTTTATTTCATTAGTATCTTTTATTTAGTCCAATATATCAAAATATTATCATTTTAATATTTAATCAATATAAAAATATTGATGAGATATTCAACATTCTCCTTTTCATATATTTTATACTTATCATAATTATAGTCCATCTCAGTTTGGACTACCCACATTTCAAGTGCTAAAGAGCCACATGTGGCAAGTGGCTACTGTAATAGACAGCCCTATTCTAATGGGTATAAAAATAAAAATCTTTTAGCAGAAAACAGGATAAAATCTCTGCAATCTTGAGATACACAAAAATTTCTTATGCAACACACAGCAGGAACCAAAAAAGAAAATAATATATATAAATTGAACCTCATCAAAATTTTAAAACCTCTGTTCTTCAAAAGACACAGTTAAAAAAATAAAAAGACAAGGCATCGACTAGGAGAAAATATTCACAACATGTCGTATATTGACAAAGAGCTTGTTTCCAGAATATACAAAGAATTCTTACAACTCAATAAGAAGGCAAACAATCTAATTAGAGTTTCCTATTGCCTGCAGTTCCTGTCATTTTCAGAGTTCTCTATTGGGCTTGATGTGCTTATTTGGAGTTTTAATTTCTGTAGGTTTAGGTTGTAGCTTTCTCTGGTATGCTAAATCACTTACCATTGGTTATCTGTTTTCAATTTTAAAATTTGTATTATCTCTTCTACTAGCTTCTTGCTTACTCTTTACTCTTAAGAGCTTATGTATTCTTTACTTTTACTATCATTTTCTTGAGATTTTAAGAGAGAGTAGAGATGAATGCACATTTCTAATCTGCCATGTTTAACTGGAAGTCCTATCTTAGATGTAGCCTCAACAAAATATCATAATGTTTTTGCCTATCTACATGTCTCCCCAACAGATTATGAGTTCCTCAAGAACAGTGATGTTATTTTATTCTTCTATCTCCAGCACCCAGTACAGAGTGGTTATGCAATAAATGTTAGCTAGGTAAATGAGAATGTCCATTTAATATGTACATATACATTGATCTTTCCTCTAAATTCTAAATTCCAAGAGATCAGTGATCAAGATATTGTTCACCATAGAATCCTATTGTCTAGAACAATGCCTGCATATAGTAGGTGCTAAAAAAATAGGTGAAAAATGAATGAATGGATGAATTTATATGTTTGTAAGCTTGACCACATATATTTCATATTTTACTATTTAGTTAATTAGCAGGAATATACACATTACATATAATATACTTCTAGAGACTTAGTTATATCTACTCATGAAATTTACCACTCAATGTCTATGATTCAATTTGTGTGCATTGTCAGTCTATTTAGAAATTATTGGGGTACCCTCAGTGACCCTAGTCGATGCAATCAGATCATTAACATGATTCAAATAATGAGACAGTAACTGGTCAAGAACCTAGAATTGAATCATTACAGAAGTCAAAAAAAGAGAAAAGAAAGGACAAATGGATTCATCATATAGAGCTGGTTTTAGTTACTTTGTGGTATTATTGGGCATTTAAAGTCATATATAGCCAGGCTCAGTGGCTCATTCCTGTAATCCCAGCACTTTAGGAGGTGAGGCAGGAGGATCACTTGAGACAAAGCGTTCAAGACCAGCCTGGGCAACATAGTGAGACCCCATCTCTAAACAAAGAAATTTTTTTTTTAATTAGCCGGGCATGGTAGTGCACACCTGTAGTCCTAGCCACTCAGAAGGCCAGGTTGAGAGGACTATTTGAGCCCAGAAGTTCAAGGTTACAGTGAGCTGTGATTGTACCACTGCACTCCAGCTTGGGTGACAGAGTGAGATGTGGTCTCGAAAAACAAAAAATGAAGTCATAAGCTTACTTACTTGAGCCATGTAGGTGCTATTTCAGCACCTACCACAGTATAATAGAGTACATTTTATCTCAGCTATACTAAATTTCATTCATCTATTGTTATTAATAATCCCACTTCCTCCACCATCCTTCTGCCTAATTTGACTTTCTTCTTTCTATTATTTCTTAGGAGAATGGGGAAAATGCTTCCAATTATTCCGAGTTTATATTCAATCTCATTCAGTTCAGTCTCTTTTGTAAACTAAAACCTTTACACTTCATTTATTCACATATGGAGGCACAAAAAAGATTTTTGGTGATTTAAGTGTTGTCATTTAACTAAGTCAAATATCCCCAAACTTTTTTTTCTTAACATGATTGAAATGATAACTATAATATGAATAAACACAGTGGTACCTTCCAAGCAACAAAGGTCTTTAGAATTTTGGTATCTTAAATTAATACAAACATAATTAGCATATGTTAAACTTTAAAACCTCAAGGAGGTAAATTGGCAGGTAAGTCAGAACCATTGAGTTTTGAAGTTAGGTAAGGTTTTGCTGATTTTGTTTTTTCTAAGCAGTTGAGAAACCAGCTATGTGGAATTAAAAAAAAATGGCCAGTTACCTTAGAAGTGAGTGAGATATTTCAAAGATTCCCAAAACTGTTTCATGACTTTGGAAGCTTCTCTTCCTTTATGGAATAATTTCTTCAATCCCAAATTGAAGTTCTCACTAAATTTAACTGCAAGATTATATAAGATAAAATTTGATTGATTACATTCAATCAGTAAGTCTTACATCAAAAGCTGTCTTATAAAAATGCTAATTTTAAAACAAAGGCAATTTATTAATATGATCCCACAATACTGTATATTCCACAATTTTGCCTTTAGTTATACAATGGCTCATATTTGGCTGAGAATAAATCGTGCCTCTAAAATGTTGCATTATTAAATCAGTCACTTAAGGTTTAAACTTTACTGGCAATTTCTAGTAAACAAGAAAGCCTTAAATCTAGAATGTTTTCCTGTAGCCTAGGGAGCCACATTTGTACTTCAGTCAACAAATCAACCTCTTAGTTTTCTTTACGTGGTTAGTTAACTCTGTTTCTTCTTTCAAAGAGGAAGTTTTGGGATTTGCAACTTCGCTATGTGGCTTCAAGAAGCTGAGGTAGAAATGATGAGCAAGTTTGGCTTTGGTTGAAGGAGAAGTTTATAAATGTCTCAGGTATTTCCAATAAATTAGAGGTCACCACAAAAGATGTTAGGATAATAAATCTAGCCTCTAAGTATATACTCCCTTTACTCAGCAGGGAGCCTCCTGGGATCATTTGTCTGCTGTTCATTATCTTGTCTGCATTATTCAACAGCTCTGTTCTTGCTCAATGGGCTTCAGAGAGCTTTTAACAGTTGCAGCAACCTCCAATTTCTACTTAAGTTCTCTGTTCTCTTTCTCTTTATAATAGCCAAAAAAAAAAAAAAAAAATCAAGAAGAAATGGAAAAAGGAAACCTGTCTTTGATGCTCAAGAACTACCTGGGTAATAGAACCCACGTCAAAACCGAGCTTGTTTATTTATTTTGCGTTAATCGTATCAATTATTATATTGTAGTATTTGGGGCTCAAAAGAGAAAGCTTACATTTAAATAGTAAGAATATGAGGATATTTTTAAATACCTCAAACTATCTAAAAGATATAATGAAAAGGCAAAAAAATGTTAATTTCTTGGAGATACTAAGTTTAAGTCTTTTTAGGAAAAATTTTCTTTTGTATATGGCAAACCAAGAAAGTTTTTTGTTTGTTTTTTTCTCATTATGTTGCCCAGGCTGGACTTGAGCTCCTGGGCTCCAGCAATTTCCCCACCTTAGCCTCCTGAGTAGCTGGGACTACAGGCATGTGCCACCGTGCCCAGCTAAATCAAGAAAGTTTTTAAAAATTACAAAAAACATCTACTGCATGATTGAAAAAAAGAATAAACTTTGAAGAAAGGAAACAGCCAGTTTATTAGCTTACCCAGGCAAAAATTTTGCATTTGATTCGTTTCAATTAGGATATACTTAGCTGTCTCCTCAGTTTGGTTGTTTTTCAGAAAGATTGACAATATTCATGATCACGATCAGACAACAGAACTGTCTTGAATCTAACTTAAAGCTAGTGAGGTAAAATAAAGTATGATATTGTATTTATCAATCAGATGATGGATAAAGTTAAATAGGTTTTCCAGTGGCGAGAAGCAGAGACCCTACTTGAAAATAAAAGTACCTGATGACAAGAACTGCTAAAAACGGCTGGAAGGCATGGGCAAAGCGAACATTAAAACCACAAAGAAGCTCATGAAAGCATTTCAGGGACTTATCAAATGCTGACTATTTCACCTCAATTGTGTGACATTCAGAAGACTAATAGAAACTTTCTAATCTAGACTGTGGACACTATCTAAGATCAGTACTGGTCTCAACATCTTAAGGTAAAGAGCATATAAGTGAATCGAAAACCTATGAAAAAGAAAGTACTTAAAGATAGATCTAGGTAATGCTCATAAGGAATTAGTTATCCAATGAAAATATGATTTGTACTTAAATGCTACATCAACCATGTTTTTATGAAGGCTATGCTTTGGACTAAAATGTATACGGGGTGGGAGTGGAGAGGAAGAAATACTTGTGGACAAAATAGAGTCATTTAAATTTGCTCCTGTAGCCCTGAGATCCTCTGATCTTTAGCAAGAGAACAAGGTCTACAGAGGTTACAGTCCATGTCCAGAATGGAATGTCTTGATCTATGTATAATAACAAGGACTGCAATTTCTTAGCATTAGATCACCATATTAAAAACCAAGGGAGCTTTTCAGCACCACCGTCTGATCAGATTAAGATCCTTAGTTTTGCACAAAACACAGCTCGTTAACCACCCAAAGTCTGAAAGCATCTCTAAAGTGTCATAGAAATGCTAAGTAGTTTCAGGCACCTGGACAATGCCTGACATCCAAGTAAAACCCAGAGACCTCCTCCATTATCAGAATATTTGTTACCGGGAAAAATCTAGATAATTAACTGAATCTGTGACTGAAATGCATAAATAAATACTTGAAACTTTTTTTTTCCCAAATCCTTGATATAGTTTTATCCAGACCTCCCAAAACACATTAAATGCTATGAAGGCAAATATGACCTTTGTCACTTGCTTTCTAAATACAAAAATACCAAAACAACAAAACTGTAAAAGCTATATACTGTCTTGCAAAATTATTTTCTGGATTATTAAACATAACAAATCTGAAGCTGCTTCTTTAAACTACTAAAATTCAGTCTGTGAAAGTAGCATTTGCTCTTGAATATCAGATCCAATTTTGCATTTGCTTTATATATTAATTCCATTTCTTACACAATCTCGCAATGCAGTGAATTTGATTCTCATCATTACCATTTACTTTGTGCACAATCAGCACAAAATAAAAGGTTTAAGGTAGCGCACGTTTAAAGCAGCTCTAGTTTCACAAAGTAGGTACTCAGATTGACTTCGTGAAAATACTTCTTTTTTATTTTTTTTTTTTTTTGTAGAAAATGGAGTCTTGCTATGTTACCTAGGCTGGCCTCAAACTCTCAAACTCCTGGGCTCTGATGGTCCTGAGAAATTGGGACTACAGGCACATGCCACCGAGCCTAGCTTTGTTTCTATTTTTAATTGAACCACCGCTACAATAAAGTCTCAGATTTCTACTCTCAGGAAAAAGATAAATAATTATTCGATAAATTTGGGGGGCTGATTTCCATATTGTCTGCTAACCAAGACAATGTGTGTAACAATATGAAAAACCAGACTGCCTTAAGTATGTCATTTATACCCAAAATTTCTTTAAAAGAGTCCAATCTAAGAAAAGCTATGCTAATTGATCACATATAATTAGGGAGAGAATTACAGGGAGAGGGCAGAAGGTAGACATACTATTTAAGTATAAACAACATATGATGTTAAACTCAATTAGTTTTGCAAGTTTCCATTTCACTATCCAATCTTTACCATTCACTCTCTTTAAGAGGATATCCTGATCTCAGAGTAACTGGAATTGATTGCTTTAGAGTAATTAATCTTTGATCAATTATAATATCTCTTATATAGTAGTGGTTTCTGCCTCACTCTGATCCCCAGATCAGTACAAGAGAACAAGAAGGATTTGAGATGGGGTGGAAAGGGGTGAATAGAGTGTCCTTGAGATAGTTCATGCTTCTCTTTATCTATTAACTTTGGGCAGGTAGGTATTCGTGTGTGGAGTAAATTGTTGATAAAAACAGACATCGCTAGTATGGAACAAAGCTCAGAGACTCTGGCATGCAGAGCTGGCTAAAGACCCTGCTAAAGATAATTCAATTCAACTCCTGCCCAGGTGGCTCATCCATGACACTTAGCTGTTTTTTAGAAGGGAATCAGGCACAGCTATGGAGCATCTACCACAGATTACACCTGGGATCGGCAAACTATGGCCCACGAAAAAATCCAGCACACCATGTGTGAATTGTATAACACACAAGCTAAGAATGATTTTTACAGTTTTAAATAGTTAAAAAGAATCAAAATAAAAATAATATTTATGACATCCAAAATGATATAAAATTCACATTTCAGTGCCCATAAATAAAGTTTTATTGAGACACAGTCATGCTCATTCATATTCAAGCAATATTGTGTATTGTCTATGGCTGCTTTTGCACAATGCCAGAGTAGAGTAGTTGCAACAGACACCATCTGGCCTGCAAACCCCAAAATATTTACTATCTGGCTCTTTATGGGAAAAAGTTGCTGGTCCCTATGCTAGACTCTGTGCTAGGGATAACATATGTATATATACATTATTACATTTAAACATCTATAGTTCTGAAATATTTAAAAAATTGAATTCATTCCTCACTATTGTTTAATCATTTGTGTATTTCCATTTCATTTAAAGAAATTTCTTCCTCCCAAAGAAACATGTTGTGAGCGTCGATAATTTTTAAAGTTTTGTGATGCTAGACTGATAGTGCAAAGATTAGTGCTTTTCCTTATTTTTTGTCTTTTAAAAAATTTCACTCCTCTTGGTTTCTACTTCTTCATAAACTGTACAAAATTGATCTCTATAATAGTTGGAAAATTCCACAACCCTTAGAAATGAATCCAACATGCTAGCTTCTTCTCGGCAAGTGCCAAGAGTTCCGTAATATGTATACTTTCCCAAACAAGGCTGACAAACTTGGCCACTGAAGCAGCTGTAAAAATGGAAATGCAATCACAGAAGGAGTTATCAGCCTTATGAATTGAGGCGTCTTGACACTCCTTGACATTCATTCTCAATTACCAAGTTCAGGCTTCTTGCCTTCATTGAGCAGCACTACAGAGCACCTCACATAAATGAGTGGATTCTGGGCGGCCATGATGGGGTAAGCAGCATGCTTCACTTCTTCAAAGGACTTGGGTCAGCCAACAAGCACTAAGCAGTAAATTATTTCTGACAGCAGCCACAGGCTATTAGAATGTAACCTGCCTCTCTCATTCAGATGTTTATCTTTGAAGAAACCACTCAGATCTTTATTGCGATCATAAAGTCTGTTATAATGATAAAAATAAAAAAGACATTTAACCTGTACCTACACACTGGAGTAGAGCTCTGGACATATTAATCACCTTCTCTCTCACTTCACATTTTCTTCATTTCTAAGTTTTAAGGTAAGACTTACGGAAAGCTCAAAATGCAGAAGGGTTGTTCCGCAGTCAATAGGGTAGGAGTCAGGGATCAATCAGATATCTTGTCTCCCCAAGAATAGGGATGAAAGTGAATAAGGAAAGCCAAGTTTTGTCCAGACATGTATGTTTTTGTTGCAGTGTTTATAGTAACTTCATGAATTATAAGATACAGAAATATCTATGGCTTTTTTGGAATTTGACATTTCATAAAATTGTATGATGTTAGAATCCGAAAGTATTTGTTTTGTACATTTATGTATCTATTGAATATCTAATATGTTTCAGACATTGTGTTAAACAAATGCATATATGACTACCGATTTTGTTCAATGCCATTAAGGAAAAGAACAAAGTACTTTGAGAGAGTCTAGCAGGAATGATTTATGTCAGGCTTGGAGATGGATAAGAGTAAGACGAGATTTCTCTGAGGAAACGGTATTTAAGCTGAGATGCAAAGGAAAAAAAAAAGATGCCAGGTAGGAAAAATGTTTTATGACCAATGGCCAGTGGTAGGAAGAAGTGTGGTCTTTTCAAGGGAGTGAATAGGCCACTAATGTTTAGAGAGCTGTTTCATAAATTTTGACCCCATCAATGTAAATAACAAGATGATTCCACTTGCAAGGCAGATTTACTGATTGAAAATGAGATTTCTATTTGTAGGAAAGAAATGTGCTATGAGCTCAATTATTTAATTTGCGATTGTATATTAAGTTCACTAAATCATGTGGTTAATAGGAAAATTAGAGTTCCGGAAAGTGCCTGACATGGAATCAACTAAATGTTTTCAATATCTGAATTCTCTCAGCTTTTTGGTATTATCCTAGTCATAAAAAGGGATTACGAGGTGTGGGAATGGAAATTTGCTTCCAATCTGTGGCTGCATTACCATGACTAAGATGCTTTGGTTCTAGAAACCATTTGCCCGGTAACAGCCTCAAGAAGATCTAAGAGTTCCAGGTCAATGTTACAATTTTGTCTCCTATAAAACCACATATGACAAGAGACACATTCCTTTGTTTTGTGTAAATTTCTGACAAATAAATCACTAAGAAAAAGATCAAGAATCCAATGGGAAAGAAACAGACAAAGACTTTAAACAGGCAACTCACAAGAAACACAAACAGCCTCCAACAAGAAAAAATGTTTAACCCCCACTCTCAATTAAAGGAATTCAAGTTAAAACTATATTGAGATATTGTCTTCAACTACTGAATTAACGAAGATTAAAACATTTGATAATGCAGAACCACAGCAAGGGTGTGGGGGACTCTCACATATGCTGTTGCTCGAAATATAAACTGATATTATTTACATGTGGAAAAATGAGCAGTATCTATCCAAATGAAAATTCACATACCTCTTGACTGAGCAGTCTTCATTCTGAAAATTATAGTGCTCTCTCCACTTATAAAAAATATATAATTATGAAGATATTTATGGGACCATTGTTTGTAAAAGAAATAGAAGAAAGCAGTCAAATTGTTCAATAATTGGATTCTTGATAAATATTAAATATAGACTATCCAGACAACAAAATATTAATACTATGCAGCTATTTTTTAAAAATGAGGTAGATGTATCCTGTTTGTTGATGTGAAAAACCATTGTCTTAGTCCATTTTTTGTTGCTTATAGCAAAATAACTAAAACTGAGTAATTTAGTTTAAAAAGTAATTAATTTCTTACAGTTACAGAAGCTGAGAAGTCCAAGGTCAAGGGGCCACATTTGGTGAGAGCCCTTTTGGCGGGGGGGGACTCTCGGAAGAGTCCCAAGGTGGCACTGGGTATCCCAGGGCAAGGGGACTGAGTGTTCTAGTGTGCTAGCTCAGATCTCTCTTCCTCTTCTTATAAAGCCACCAGTTCACCTCCCATGGTAACCCACTAATCAATTTATCCATTAATGCAGGAATGCATTAATCTATTTCTGAGGGCAGAGCCCTATGACCCAGTCACCTCTCAAAGGCCTCCCCTACCTGCTGCCATATTGAGGATCAAGTTTCAACATGAGATCTGCAGGGGAAAAACATTCAAATCATAGCAACCATCAAGGTATATTAATAGTAGATTTAAAAAGCAAAGAACAGAGTTCCTGGTAAGATACATTAGTATTTTTCTAAAGGAAACATACAAATACACCTGTGTTATGGACTGGATTGTCACTCAAAACCACATGCTGAAGCCCCAGAACTTCAGAATGGATCGTATCTGAAGACAGGGCCTTTGAAGAGGTGATTAGGTTACACTGAGGCATTCGAGGTAGACCTATCTAATCCAGCTGGTGTCCTTAGAAGAAAAGATTGGGACACAGAGACACGAAGGATGCATATGTACACAGAAAAAGCCTTGTGAGGATACAGCAAGAAAGTGGCCTCTAGCAAGCCACGGAGAGAAGACTCAGGAGAACCCAAACCTACCAAATCTTGATCTTGGACTTGTAGCCTCTAGAACTGTAAGAAAATAAATTTCTGTTTAAAACCACCCAATTTATGGCATTTTGTTATTGCAGCCATAGCAAACTAATACAACATGTATGTGCCTATATGTACATGAGATATTTTTGGATACACACTCAAACAGTCGATGGTATTTATTTCCAGAGAGTGTGGCTGGGGGTCTGAGGTGGAAAGAAACTAAATTTGGTACTGCTTGAACTTTTAGCATATACGTTTATAGTGAGTTTGAGGATTTCAGGGCCGATTAAGGAAAACACAGGACCACGAGACCGTAGTACTGCACAAGCTTTATTGTGTGAGGGAGGGAGTCCCCCATACCAGTTGACCTTTCAGAGACACTGGCACAGGGCTACCACCCAGAAGGGTAAGAGGGTGAGAGAACTCTCAGGGGAGAGAGGAATTGGGGAAGGGCTCACGTGTCCGGTCAGTGCTGCTCAGCAGCAAGGTGGGGAGTCTCTGGGCCAGAGGCCTCTGAAGCGCAGTAGCAGTTTGCGGTCACTTATAGCTATGGGGTTTATCTTCTGTACAGCTAGCAGATGTTGAATGCAGTTTCACGGGGGTATGCAAAGCAAGCAGACCCTGAATGGCTTAAAATATGCTTATTTGGCCTATGTTTCAAGCAATTGGGTGTATAAAAATTTGAATTTGGGGCCGGGCGCAGTGGCTCACGCCTGTAATCCTAGCTCTCTGGGAGGCCGAGGTGGGTGGATTTTTTGAGCTCAGAAGTTCGAGACCAGCCTGAGCAAGAGCGAGACCCAGTCTCTACTAAAAAATAGAAAGAAATGATTTGGACAACTAAAAATATATAGAAAAAATTAGCCGGGCATGGTGGCACATGCCTGTAGTCCCAGCTACTTGGGAGGCTGGGGCAGTAGGATCACTTGAGCCCAGGAGTGTGAGGTTGCTGTGAGCTAGGCTGACGCCACGGCACTCACTCTAGCCTGGGCAACAGAGTGAGACTCTGTCTCAAAAAAAAAAAA
>CAUYSK010080883.1:0-38758 GCA_963575035.1 Avahi laniger
TCTGATTTGTGTGTATTGATTTTATATCCTCAGACTTTACTGAATTCATTTATCAATTCCAGGAGCCTCTTGGTTGAATCCATGGGGTTTTCTAGATATAATATCATGTCACAGCAAATAGTGAGAGTTTGATCTCTTCTGTTTCCATTCGTATGCCTTTAATCCCACTCTCTTGCCTGATTGCTGTGGCCAGGACTTCCAGCACTATGTTGAATATAAGTGGAGATAGTGAGCAACCTTGTGTGGTTCCAGTTCTAAGTGGGAATGCTTTCAATTTTTCCCCATTCAGTATGATGTTGGCTGTAGGTTTGTCATAAATGGCTTGTATCATTTTTAGGTAAGCCCCATCTATGCTTATTTTGTTAACGTTCTTATCATAAAAGGGTGTTGAATTTTGTCAAATGCTTTTTCTGCGTCTATTGAGAGAATCATATGGTTTTTGTTTTTGCTTCTGATTATGTGGTGAATTATGTTTATAGATTTGTGTATGTTGAACCATCCCTGTATCTCTGGAATGAAGCCCACTTGGTCTAATTAGTTTATTTTTGAAAATAAATATGAGAGGTTTACTAATGATACCATCTTACAGAATTTTAAAATACTATTTTATTTTTCTACTCAAATAGAACCTCTCTTTGTCACCTTCGCTTAGATCTTGCGACTTGGTGTTGGCCATCACTCATGGGTTCCATCTGACCCTACGGAGAGCTGGATTGTTCTCTTTTCTCTCCTGGTCTTCCACTGGCACCCTATGTTGCCTTAATGCTTAGATCATTTGAGTTATAGTAAAAGTATCCAACTTCATAAAACGTTTTTATCCTGGAAATAATAAGCAAACCAACTCTACATATGTTACATAAAACCAGAAAACAGATTCTCAGTTAAGGCAATGTTAGTAACTGTACAGTTTGCTATCCCAGGACACAGGTGTTCTAAATTTTCAGGTATCAGAGCCAAAACTGAGGAGATAGAGAAATTTGGGGAAGAAGTCATAAAGAGAAAAGACTGCATTGATGGGCATAGCAAGGTGTAAGCTTTCATGTTTATAAGATTAGCAACTGAAAGGCTTGGCAGAGTAGTAGGACCATATAGTGTGACTATATAATTTATCACCAAAAGCAGGGCACTTTTAAGAGTGAAAAGTTGTGCTATTAATAAATACCTCCCAGGATTGTAGGCATGTATCAGGACTTCGTGCAACAAACTAGCCCCAGATGAACATATGGGCACCATAAATTCAGTAGATGGTGAAAGAACTAGCCAACAGCATGTATATCTGAACAGTTAGATAGAATCCATTTAACCTTAAGTCACAGGTCATGGGACTATTTTCAAAGAAACGTGGACAAAGAGGTACAGGGAAACAAGAGCTGCTAATTATAAGCAAAGGGTATTATTAAGCCAGCAGAGTGGGTAATCAGAACTCAATCCCTTGAGCAAACTTTGGAAAATGAGACAAAAAATATGCTTCAGAATTACCCTACCTCTGAGGTGAAGGAGTTGAGGTGTTAAGATATCAACTCTTGAGAGTCATTGAGGAGCTGTTTCTCTGGAGGTGAAATTTTTTTTTTTTTTTTTTTTTTGCCTGTTAGCAGCTTCCTGAGGTTCTGAGAAAAAGCCCCTCAGACCCAGAGCTGAAGACACCGGCCGCTGGACGTCTGTGCGAGAGGTCTGGGTGAGTCCCCGTAACATCAGCCGCAGATTTCTGTGGTCATGGCCTAAAACTAAGTGGCCACGAAGGCTAATTTTAGTTTAAGAAAGATAACATATTTTAGGCAAGATGATCTTTTTTAATGATTTTTGGTTGATCAATATCCCTGGGACAAAACAATCTGTGCTTGTCACGTAGTCTTATCCCAGAAATTGGTCCCTGGTTTAGGAGGGTTTAAAATAGAGTGGCAAACATTTAAAAATATTTCAGAGAAGATTTAAATTTAAATCTTATAATTATATAACTGAATATGAGGCAATTTTCTTAGGTGATTCTTTCGAGTTTTAAAAGTATTATTATTTTTATGTGGAATGGCGGGGTTGGATCAGAAGGAAGTTATGACAGCTGTTTCAGAACTCCCACACTCTGAGGGGAATACGTGGGAGGCCTTCTAGGAGACTTCTCTATTCCATTTCCAAACTGGTAATTTTTTTTAAACTGAGACTATTCTTAAGAATTTGGACATCATTTTTACTGTAGAAAAAGGCTGTGAGCAAAATTCTTTTTATGGCCACCTCTGGTATGGTGATAGTTAATGGTGCCACAGTTTTTGAGACTGAATTTTATCCAGCATAGGTTTTTTTTTTTTTTTTTTTTAGTTAACAGTTTATTTTTACTTATTTATTTTTAATTACCAGTGTAGATTTTAAGAGAAAATATTCCATTGAGTGTAACAAAGTTTGGAATTGTCCTTTTTTGTGTGTTTGCTGTTTCTTCCCCGCTCACCCTCTCATTAGCGCTGGAAGAGTGACATTGGCTTGGAAAGGTACAGGACAGATTTGATCAGGGAGATCTAGAGCCAGGAACCTAAGCAGGCCCCATACAATTAGAATATGAAGTAGGTGCAGACCTCACTGCTGGAGCTGTGGATGAGACATGTGAGTAGAACCTATTATTCACAGGAGATGCAGAAGCTGTAATAGTATATACCTGTACAGATAAAAGTCAGCACCACTTACACGCAGCGAAGGTAGAGAAAGTGTTTATATATGGAGATTCAGACCCATGGTGGACACCGGGTAGGGCTCTGGCCTTGGAGCTGAGATGCAGTTTGCCTCTCAGCCAGGGCGTGAAGTTGGGAAGAAATGGTAAGAGCACTTCATAGCTCCGGTTCTGTAGAAAGCTTTTGCTTGGATCTAGGTAGAAGAGAGCATGATGGGAAACCATTTCTGAAGCTGGATTTGAGTTCAGTGGTTTGGCAGAGGCCCAATGGCCAGGATTAGAGCGCCAGGAAATGTCAGGAAGAGAAGTAAGATGAGTTGATGTTGAATCATCTTAACTTTGTCACTGTCTACAGCTAAGGGTAGAGCTAAGTCTGCCTTTGTGGATTAAATGTTCCAGCTGAGTGTAAAAGCGAAATATAACAGCAGGGAGGTAGACATACCAGTATATTTGGTTTTAGAATAATTGCCTAAAATAGCGTTTCCCTTAGGATGTTTCATGGATCACTGTTCTTATGAGATGCTCTGTGAAATAAGAGCTTTTCCCCTATAATCACACTGAGAAATGCTACTTCCTTTTATCCTTCTTGAAGAATCACACTGCACTTTAACATGTTAAAAGCTCTGAGAATTCCTGCAGTAAAAATATATTTTTTTCCATCTGGAACCTGGGATGTTACTGTCCCATGGAACCACACTTCTGTGTAATACACATTGAGAGTGGCTGGATTAGAGGGTCCTCTTGGCAGCATCCATCTCTGAAGGCTGGAAGTAGCTTCGTAAAGCTTTATAAAGACTTAAATGGTAAAGGCTAGAAACACTCAATTACGTCTTGAAGAAATTGAGATTTGGAAAGTCTATTAAGAGAGAAAAACAGAATCTGGTTCAAAAAAGCTTTTGAGTTTGCGATTAAGATAAAGGTTGTCAAGAAATAAAGGGACTAGGACATTCTTGCTTTATTCTTTCATTAACAAAAATCAGGAAACAGAAGAAACCGGCCTGATCACATTAGTGCGGCTGTAACTACGAGATGAACAGGAATGAAGGGAGGCAGACATTTCCGGTGTTTCATTTCAGTGTTTTCTCTCTATGCCCTATAAGAGCCAGTCTTAAGTGGACTGGGATGAACACTGGAAAGAGACAATAACTAAAATTGAGCCTGCGATGGGGGTGGGAATTGGGGCAGCTGGAGACCTGGATCAGAGAGCACTGTCTGTTAGTGGCAATTAAGCCTTTAAAATTAGCTATTGCATATACAAGTAATATGTCTCTAACAATAACTTAATGTTAAATTTATAGGCTGTTGTTATTAAAATATTTTTAAAATCAAAGTTTTCTAGAAACATGCAACTAAAAGAATTGTTTCTGATTTATGGGATCATTGGTATACTGTGTGAGACACAAACTGTTTCTGTTTTGACTGAATTTATTTATTTCTCTTATGTAAGTTGCATTGTTTTGAGGATTCACTATGGTTCAATTTATGACTTACATCAAGAAATATGAAAATACCCATCTCCAAAATGTTATATTTGATCAAGAAGCCACCATGGGAGTAGGTACTATGAATTTGTCCATATACCTACATTATCAATTAGACGTTTATATTTGCAATGTTATTTGTATTTCTCTACATTTAATTATAAAATGAGAGGTTATGTTATTTATTTTTACTAGGGAAAGCTTTACTTATAATTGTATTCGATAAAAATGATTTTACTCTATTTAGAGATAATATCTATTTAGACATTAATATATCATAAATTCTCTGTTATATTTATATCTTAGTCTGATTCTTATAAAGACATTTGTAAGTATGCATGTGCGGGCCTTACATGTATCAGATATATATGTGTTAAGATATATGTATATGTACTTAAACTGTATCTGGTAATTTATAAATTTTATAGTGTTAAATTAGAAAAGCATCTGATTCACCTTATTGGAGGTTATTGTTTTTATAAAAGTACTGCACTGATGTGCATATTTAAAATTAACCATTATGTGAACCTGCTGAGAAGCAGCTTCTTATTCAGTATGGGTTCAAAAATCTTCATATGAGAAAACAGTTCACTGTAGTGCCAGCGCCTACGCTGTAATTCGAGGAAATTGATCCATAACTCAGAAGTCAGCCCTCGATTAAATACACTTCCCAAGTTTGTGTGAGAATATCTCTAACACCTGAAGACTAAATGCCTCCTAAGTTTGCAGCGTTCACAGTGTCTTTTATGTACTTCCATTCTTTATGTCCTTTGAGTTTTCAGTGAAAACAAGACAAACTAGACTACTGTTATAGAATAAAATAAAGGGATTTGGGGACCATTAAATACCTTTAGCTAAGAATTTCAGAGCTTTTGGCAAATGTTAATTAGCTGTACCTCCTACCAGCCCTGTGAGTAATCACAGTGAGTATGTCATAATACCCAGATTATAGGAAGTAAGTAAAATTGAATAAACATTTGAAAGAAAATAGATTGCGTACATAGCTTTTTTCATCATAAGTATTTCCACATATACATGAGATAAAATTTTACTCATTTAAAATACACTGAATTCCAAGCCTACCCTACTTTTTGCCTATATTCAAGTGTTTTTATAACAGCTTATATTATTGAAAATTTTTTTGTGGAGCCCCTTTTGTTGGTAAAACAATGTACTGGAATGTGGCAGCTATAAAGCAGTCAGTCAGTTTCTGCTTGCAAATTTTGCAAAGAGGCAGAAAAATGCATTTACCAAGCAGTCAGAAAAAGATGGAGGCTGGGCAAGGTGAGCAAGGTCAGATGGAGGATGCGCCCGTCTTTGAAGACAGTCGAGTGTGAGCAGCACAATGTGGAAGGGGAGGGAGGACCAGGCAGTGGAGATGGCAGGGTTGGTTTTACAGAACAAGAGTTAAGAGAGCAAAAGGGAGCTGGTGATGAGGGAGAAAGATTAGAGCAACGGTCAGGCTATCTAAATCTTTGGAGAGAGGATTTTAGAATATTTTGATTTGCATCATGTTATGTAATTTCCTCATGGCTCCTACTTCAGGAAAGGACATAGTAAAGAAGATCAGTGCCCTCGCCTGTTTTTGTTGTTAGGTAGGAGGGGAGTTTGGTTTATGTTTTTTTATATGATACTATCCAAGCTGAGGCAGGCCTTGAATGAGACCAGTTGTGAGCATTTTATAAATTCGTAAGCTCAGAAAGCCAAAGAAGCTCATTTATGACGTTTCCTGCTGGAAATTAGATTTTCCTGCAGCCTTCAAAGCCTCTGCAAATTGTAAGAATTTGGAGGACTTCTGAAATGGGAGGGGGAAGAGTCATACTTGAGGAGTTCGGAGTTTTTACGCGTTCCCCTGGGGAGAGGGCTGTAGTTGTGGAAAGCCAATTAAGCAAATATTAGAATATCTAATGGAGGTCACATTCTACAGAAAATGAGACAAACTTGTATTGAGTATAATAGAGGCAAAATAGGAGGAAAAAATGAGTTTTAGTTAGAATACCCTACTGAAATGTAATGGAAGAAGGCAGTCTCAGAGTTGAAAAAATGCCAGAGTTTAGTAAGAGTCTTCAGTGTCCATCACTGGGAATTTTGTGACCTCAAAGACACAGAGAGCTTTCATTAAGTGCCAGCATGCCTAATGGTCTAAAAATTCCTATAGAGCAACACAGAGAGTAATTGAGACTTTGCTGAGGGTTAGGGTAGAACTGAGAAAGCAAGAGTGGTATCAGTGTGGCGAGCACGTCAATGGAGAGCAGGGTCAGGCAAGTTTCTCCTCTTCTACTTCAGGACTCCAGGGAGTGGAAGACAGTTTTTGAGGAACAATGATTTCGATATTGGATAGATTGCTTTTGAAATTCTGGTTGGACTCAAGCAAGGAGAATTTGGAAATTGATGGAAAAAAAAAATAAAGCTAGAAATCTCATAAATGAGATACTTGGAGCTAGGTGTAAGATCAGATTAGCAGGAAGGAACCAAAGCACAAAGGTAGAGGAGACCTAAGGTAAGAACCTTGAGAAAGGCCGCCTTCAGGAGGTGGGCGGAGAAAGATCTGCTGAGAAGAAAGCCGGGTGTGGCCAGTGGCCAAGAAAGAACATAATAATGAGGAATATGGGACAAGCAACAGCGTCACGCAGCAGTGTTCCCCTCCCCAAGGAAAGCAACTCAGAGGAAGCCTATCTAGTTGCCGCATCCAGCTCAAAGTCCAGAATCTTTTGGAGATGCAGTCTGCTCCTTTAGGTCTGGACGGAGCTCTCTTCAGTCCAGCAACCTAGGAACTAACAACCAAGTTATCCACTCCTCCACCCTCACCCTGTGGTGGAACAGGGACAGGATAACCATACTGAAAACTCCCATTTGAAGGGAAAAGAATGAAAGACACAAAGTATTCAATTGTCCACCGCAACGATGAAATTCTGCCAGGCAGATAATGAGATCCTTCTGTCCTGGCTGAGGGAAAGGATTGAATTAGATGATTCTGCTTTCTTGAAGTTCAAAGGTTAGAGAGGAAAAAATAAAATAGTCATGATTGACAGAAGACATGATTGTATGTGCAGAAAGTTTGAGAGTTTACGAAGTTGTAGAATGCATGAAGAATTGCTAGAAATGAGATCAATATACAAAAAATTATATTTCTGTATACTAACGGAAAATAATTATAAATTGAAAGGATTTTTAAAAAAGATATCATTTACAATAACATAAGTAAAATACTTAGAAATAAAACTAATAAAAATGAAGCTACAAGTATGAGAGACATTAAAGAAATGGAGGTAAATGTGTTTACAGACTGGAATACTCAATATCACAAATGTCAATTTTCTGCAAATTGTTCAATAGATTTAATGCAGTCATAATTTTCATGGGATTTTTTTAATAAAAATTGATGAGCCAATTTTATCGTTTATGAAAATTCAAAGTGTAAGAATAGCTAATACAATCTTTAAAAGAAGTATAAACCTGGAGAATTTACACCGGTAGGTATTAAGGTACTGCGAAGCTATAGCAATTAGCATAGTATAGTATTACATGAGATACATCAGTTACTGGAACAAAGAAGAAAGTCTAGAAACAGGCACTAGGTACCTGGACTTGATTTGTGACAAAGGCAGCGTTGCACGTGGTGGGGAAGAATGGTCGTGGACCAACTAAATATTCATATAAAAAATATTCAGACTTGAACACCAATTCTGGATTATGGATCTAAATGTGAAAGGTAAAACAAGAAACTTATACAAAGACATAAGAGAGTATCTTCCTGACATTGTCATTGGCAAAAATTTCTTGAATAGGACACAAAATATCTATAAATGACAAATAGTTGGAATATATTAAAATTTAAAACTTTCACTCAGCAAAGGACACAAGTCAAGGAGTGAAAAGAAACACTATGGGGGAATGGGAGATATTTGTAACATACATAAATGGCAATAGAGTCTTATCCAAAATATGTAAAATACTCCTAGAAGTCAATAAGAAAAATGCAGTAAACCCAATAGAAAAAGGGACAAAAATCTTCAGCTTTACTAAAGAGGATATCTAAATAGGCAATAAATGTATTAAAAAATATGCAGCTTCATTAGTCATAAAATGAAGGTTAAAACTGCAGTTAGATAAAACAGATTGAGGAAAAATATACAGTCGTAGGAAGGATGTGCAAAATCGAACATCCATACCCTGCTGCAAGTTGTCACAATCACGGTGGAAGACTGTTTTCGTCCTCCCTTGCAGCTGAACGCATGAATATGTTATGACTCAGCAGTGCCCCTTGTTTGTATGTACCCAAGAGAAATGTGTTTATACTCACCAAAAAATACGTATTTTACGATTATGTTTATAGTAGCACTATTCAAGCTGAAAATTATCCAACTTCCCATAAACAGTAAAATGGGTAAATAATTCTTGATATATTCACACAATGAAATATTCTGTAGCCCTGAGAACGAGCAACTATTGCAACACACAACCATATTATTGTTTCCTAGAAATGTAATGTTGAGGGAAAAAAAACAGATACAAAAGAGTGTATATTGTCTGATTCCTTCTAATTCAATACAAAAATAGGCAAAATTAATCTATGGTGAATTGGAGATACTAGTGACCCTTGAGAGGAAGAGTAACTAAGAAGGAATGTGGGAAACAGGGGTGGGGGTAATGGTGTTGGTTCTGTTCTGCTGCTGTTTTATTTTGTGAGTGTATGTTCTAGTTACTTGGGTTTGGTTTGTGAAAATCAGTTGAGCTCTACTCTTACGATTTGTGTAATTTTCTTTATATTTTGCTTCAACAAAAAATTATTCTGTGATTCCCAGCAAGATAAATGTAGCAGAAGTAAGAAACTGCACATAGAAAAAAAAAAAATCCTGATTTACTTTTTAAAATGGTAGAAGGAACCATGAGTTCACATTCATGCATTCTTTACAAACAAATTGAACAAATGTGGTATGATTTTTTCCCCTCCAATTCTGGAAGTGTTCAGTAAGATTTATATGCAAATACAGTCAGTGCTCTGTATCCATGGGTTGCACATCTGTGAATTCAACAAATCACAGATTGAAAATATTTGAAAAATGTTGCATCTGTATTGAGCACGTATAGATTTTTTTCTTATCATCAGTTCTTAATAAAGTATAACAATATTTACATAGCAATTACATTGTATTAGGTATTGTAAGTAATCTAGAGAAGATTTAAAGTATACAGGAGGATTTGCATAGGTTATATGCAAATATTATGCCATTTTATATCAGGGACTTGAGCATCCCTGTGGTATCCACGGTCCTGAAACCAATCCTGCATAGATACCAAGGATGACTGTATCTGAATACAAAAGCAGCGATGTGGGCAATCACGGTATGGCTCAAAATTCACTTTGTATGGTTTTTAGGTTACAGCTGAAAAACATTTACTAAGGAATTTAATGGAAACACTAGGTAATGGACTGGTTAGAGAAGATTAAAATGTGAATTACAGTAGTCTTCCTTTATGCATGGGAATATGTTCCAAGACTCCCAGTGTGTGCCTGAAACTGTGAAGAGTGCCAAACCCTATACATCGTGTGGTTTTTCCTGTACATACATACCTATGGTAAAGCTTAATTTATAAATTGGGAACAGAAAGATTAACAACAATAACTAATAATAAATAGAATAATAACAATATACTGTCATAAAAGTTAAGTTAATGTAGTTTCTCTCTTTCTCAAAATATTTTATTATGTTATACCACGGGTAACTAAAACAACAGAAAGCAAGACTGCAGATAAGAAGACACTACTGTAAAATATTTCTGTGGGCAGTGAATGTTAGTTGAAAATTTTGCCACAATTCATTAGCCCTGTATAGACACAGTTACATTAATATCATCCCATGTTGCTAAGTTTCCATAAACCCATAACTAACATGACTTAAAATAATCCTGGGTTATTATTGGTGTGCAATTTACATATTCAGCTTTAGAATCTATGGAATTCCTAGGTTGATTTTCAGAAATTTAGTATGCGTAGCTCCTGGGCTATCTCTAGTTGAGGTCAGAAAGGTACTTATGAAAATGCATTTGGAGTATTAGTGAGTGCTCTCGGTGCCTGATTTCAGATCACACCAGGAGAAATGCTGTGCTCAATTTACATTGTTGTGTCTCCTTAAAATAATCTGTGTTTTCCAGAGCCGAATGAAACTAGCCACACCGGGTTCCTTCCTCAAATCAAACAAAAGAATGCTGGACAAGCAATGAAAAACACCGCACAGCTTACTGCTTAATAAATGTCTAGAAGTTGTAAAAAAGCTCTTTAAAAGGACCGTTCTTTGATGCTGTTATGGTTGGAGTGTCTTCCCCAAAACTCATGCTAGAATTTAATTGCCAATGTAATGGTGTTGGAGGTGGGGCCTTTGAGAGAGAGATCTGGGTCATGGGCTCTGCCCTATGAGTGGATTAATGCAGTTCTCTGAGACCGGGTTCATTCTCCGGGGATTGGATTAGTTCCTGTAGGAGTGGGTTGTTATAAAGCGAGATTGCCTCATGTTTTGCTTTCCCTTTTTGTACACGCCTGTTTCCCGTTCCGCTTTCTGCCATGAGTCGAAGCAGCGTTAGGCACTCACCAGATGGGCTGCCTGGTCTTGGACTTCCCACATTGCAGAATTGTTAGCCAAATAAACTTCTTTTCTTTATAAATTACTGAGTCTCAGGTATTCTATTATAGCAAGAGAAAATAGACTAAGACAAATGAATAAGGTATTGTAGCTCTCTTAAAAATATTCGGAAACCCAACCTTAAATTGCTCTCTAGCGATGCAAATTGCCTGGAGTGTTCAATTGCCAATTAGATTTGAAGCTGTTTGCAGCTGCAGAAGACCATAAAGACACTCAGTGAACCTGTTCATCTCTGCCTCCGCTGAGCACTGTGCAGGATGCCGTGATGGCCCGGGTCTCACGGGGCGCTGTAATGCAGTGAGCACCTAGAGACGCGTTTTGCCTGCCTGCCTCTGGCCTCTCAGCCCTCCTGTCGGCGGGTTAGTATAAGGCTGTTGGGACTCGGCCGTCCTGACCTACTTAATAATGAAGGATTGGGAGGAACCTTTTGTTCTTTCATTCCACCTCTTGTTGAAGAATGTAAGCAAACATTCTCACAAGAAAACCTTATAGCATTGGATCCTATGAGTGATTTGTAATTAGTAATATAACAATAATATCTAACTTGATCGGACAATTCTCTGTGTGCACCAGGCACTAAGTGCTTTAATCTTGTATGATTCTCCTCCAAATTCTAAAAATTGGCATTATTACTTATTATTCTAATTCTGCAGATGAGACTGTTTCTCAAGCCACGGTTTGGGGCCTCATCGGCTAGTAATTTTGCACGGTTTTAGGAATGCTTAAATGACTTCTAGATGATAGGGATAGATCAGTTTATGTTCAGTGCTATTTGAAGTTGTTTATATTTTTAAAAATAGTCCTATAATATAAAAATTTCAACTGACTTAGTATTTATAACAATCATTGGTTAAGCTGATTATTAAAACAGGAATGTGTATTCCCTATCATTGTGTACAAGTGGGGAATAGTTTCATTGTATTCAGAAATTAAATGGTCTCTGTATTTACCGATTTGAAAAACTTACAGGTAATTTTCAGAACATTTCTGTACTTTTTTAAGAAAAGATTTTTTTTTCTGGATCTATTTGGTTGATCTGGCTTATAAATACTCTTTTCCATATCAGAGGAGAAAACTCACCTACATATTTCGGGTGACATTTTCTCTCGTTAGTAGAAAGTAGAATTGTGAACAGAAAATACCTGGAAAAAAGCTATCTGTGTCAGATAACAAAAGAGTGGTTTAGAAGAACAAGACCTAGCAAATCATAGACTGAAGGAACAAGAAAATAAACCAGAAAGAGATAATGACATGCCATAGAACAGAGGAGACCAAGACCAAGGCTGGGCAACTCATCACAAGTACAGACGTAAAACCTCAAATGACTACAAGGTCAAAAACAGAATTGTCACTTACGACCTCAATTTCAGGAAACAAATCATATGTGGCCTAGATGTTGTCATGAAAGGTTATTTCTGGCCCTCTCATCAGATTTTTTATTTTATTCTTTGATTGTCTCAGATGTATAAAACAGCAATAGAAAACCAGGCGCTATTATTGGCCACATATTTAGATATTGAGTCTGACTCCAGAATTTTGAGCACTGCTAACCAGAAAGTGTAAAAATATTAAAGCTTTTCATTCCCCAACATATGCCAGTTAATAACCGAAGTTTTAAAAATTATGAAGAATTTAGAAGAAAAATCACACAATAAAAAATGAGAACATTTTCTTTATTTTTCTTCTTTTGTCTTTATAAGCAAAGGTTAAATTATATACAGTTTTTTTTATTTTCATAATTTTAGGGTGAACTCTTCGAATTGGCAAGTTGCATGTTGAATTTAATACCATTTCTAAAACGCTTTGTCATTTTGGGACACTCTTTTCCAATCCATTAACCCTAAGTTTAAATGACATGGCATTCACATTTTAATAATTTTTTGAATATAAAATTCCATTGATAAACTATATTTTAATACATTCTATAAATATTAAGAGCCCGTTGCATGTGCTAAGGAAGATAGAAATTGTCTTACTCTTCTGGAGTTTACAGTGAGAAGAGATTGTTTTTTCTTTTTTATTTTCTGGCTACAAGACCCATATTCTTTTCTCTGCTTTTTTTTCCTTATTTTTTTCCAACTTTATTGAAGTATAATTGACAAAGAAGAATTATATATATTTAAGTACACGATGTGATGATTTAATATATAAATACATGTGTAATGATTACCACAATCAAATTAACACATCCTTCACCACGCATAGTTATATTTCATGTGTGGAGGGAGGAGAGGACACTCAAGATCTGCCCTCTTAGCAAATTTCAAGTAAACAATACAGTATTATTAACTGTAGTTACCACGCTATACTCTCCGCGTCTATGAGTTTGAGTTTTTTTAGATTCCACATATAAGTGAGATCATACGGTATTTGTCCTTCTGTGTCTGGCTTATTTCTCTCGGCATAAGGCCTCCCCAGACTGGTTCGTGTTGTTGCAAATGGCAGGATGTTTTTCCTTAAGATTGAGTGATACTCCATTGTTCGTATGTGTGTCCACGTACATGCATTTGCTTTACCCATTCTTCTGTCGATGGATACTTAGGTTGTTTCCATATCTCGGCTGTTGTGAATAATGCTGCAGTGAAAATGGGGATGCAGATATCGCTTCAAGATTCTGATTTCATTTCCTTTGGATATGAAGTGGAATTGCTGGATCTATTTTTAATTTTTAGAGAAATCTCCACCTTTTTCCACAATGGCTTAATAAATTTACATTCCCACCAACAGAGCACAAGGATTCCATTTTCTTCGTATTTTTACCAACACTCATTTTTAGTTGTTTTGATATTAGCCGTCCTAACAAGGGTATGGAGGTATTTCTTTGTAGTTGTAATGTAAATTTCCTGGGTTAGCGATGTTGAGCACCTTTTCATATTCTAGCCTATTTTTTGTCATCTTTGGAAAAATGTCTGTTCAGGTATGTCTTAGTCCATTTGTGCTGGAATAACAGAATACCACAGATTGAGTAATTTAGAAAGAAAAGAAATGGGTTTTTATAGTTCTGAGAAATACAAGATCAAGGCACCCACATTCGGTGTCTGCTGTGGGCTTTATTGCTGTGTCCTCACATGGCAGAGGAGTAGAGAAGCAAAAAAGACTAACTGCTGGGTAAGCCTGTTTTATAGAGCCTCAGTTCCATTCACAAAGGCTCCACTCTCATTACTTAATCACCGTCTAAAGGCTATACCTCTTAGTACTATCATATTGGTGATTTAGTTTCAAGACATGAATTTTGGGGACATTCAGACGATAGCAAGGACATTTGTCCATTTTAAAATCAGATTTTTTGTTTTGTTATTGGGTTGTGTGAGTTTTTCATATATTTTGGTTATTATCTCTATATCATATATATGGTTTCCAAGTATTTTCTCTCAGTCCACAGGTTGTTGTTTCTTTGCTGTGCAAAAGCTTTTCAGTTTGATGTAATCCCACTTGCTTATTTTTGCTTTTGTTGCATGTGCTTTGGTGTCAATTCAGATAATCATTACCAAGACCAAAGTCAAGGAGCTATTTCCCTATTTTCTTCTAGGAATTTTATAATTTCAGGTTTTACATTTATTTCTTTAATCCATTTCAGATTAATTTTTGTATATGGTATAACAAAAGGGTCCAATTTCATTTTTTTGCATGTGGATATAAAGTTTTCCTACCACCAGTTTTTGAAGAGACTGTCTTTCCTCATTGTGTTTTTGTGGCACCATTTCAAAAATTAGTTGACCTTATATGCATGAGTTTATTTTTGTGCTCTCTACTCATTCCATTGGTCTGTGTGTCTATTTTTATGCCAGTAGCTTATTGTTTTGATTACTATACTTTCGTAACATAGTTCGAAATCAGGAAATGTGATGCCTCTAGCTTTGTTCTTCTTTCACAAGATTGTTTTGGCCATTTGGGGTCTTTTGTGGTTCTGTAGAAATTTTAGGGTTATTTTCTCCTGTTTTTATGACAAATGCCATTGGAATTCCAATACAGATTACATTAAATCTAGATCATGTTGAGTAGTATGGATATTTTAACAATATTAATTCTTCCTATCCATGAGCATAGGATATCATTCCATATGTATGTGTCTTATTCAATTTCTTCCAACATGTTACAGTTTTCGGAGTACAGGTCTTTTACCTTCTTGGTTAAATTTATTCCTATATTGTTATTTTTGATGCTCCTGTAAATGGGATTGTTTTCTAAACTACATTTTTAGATTGTTGTTAGTGTATAGAAACAACTGTTTTTTGTATGTTGCTTTTGTATCTTGAAACTTTACTGAATTTTTTTAGTTCTAAAAGTTTTTGGTGAAGTCTTTAGGATTATCTGTATATACGATCATGCCATCTGCAAACAGACAATTTCACTTTTTTTCTGATTTGGGTTCCTTTTATTTCTTTTCATTACCTATTGCTCTGGCTAGGACTTCTAGTACTATGTTGAATAGAAGTGACAAATGTGGTCACTCTTGTCTTTTTCCTGATTATAGAGGAAAAGTTTTCAGCTTTTCATCATTGGGTATGATGTTAGCTGCGGACTTCTCATGAATGGCTTTTGAGGTGTATTTCTTCCATACTTAAGTTTTTGAGAGTATATGTCTTAAAAGGATTTTTAATATTTTATATGTTTTATTTGTATATATTGAGATGATCATATAATCTTTATTCATTTTTCTAATATGGTATATAAAACCTATTGATCTGCCTGTGTTGAACCATACTTGCATCAAAAAGATAAATCCAACTCGATCTTTGTATATGGTCCTTTAATGTGCTATTGCATTTGGCTTGCTAGTATTTCAGTGAGAATTTTTGAATCTATGTTCCTAAGGGGTATTGACCTGTAGTTTTCTTTTGTCATGTTCTTATGTGGCTCTGCTAATAGGGTAATGCTAGCTTCATAAAGTGAATTTGAAAACATTCCCTCCTAGTCAATTTTCTGGATTAGTTTGAGAAAAATTGGTGTTAGTTCTTCTTTAAATGCTTGGTAGAATTCACTCATGAGGTTGTCTGGTCCTGAGCTTTTCTTTGTCAAGAGATTTTTGATTACTGATTTAATAATCTTACTCATTATTGGTCTGTTCAGATTTTCTATTCATGTGCAGCCTTGGTAGGTTGTCTAGGAATTTATCCATTCTTCTAGGTTATCCAATTTGTTGGTGTATAAATGTTCATACTGGGCTCTTATGATCCTTTGTACTTCTGTAGCAGTGATTATAGAAATTGTAGGTGATACAAACAAATGCAAAAACATCTCATGTTCATGGATTTGTAGAATCAACATTGTTAAAACGTTCGTACTGTCCGAAGTAATGTAAAAATTCAACCCAATCCCCATCAAAATACCAATGTCATATTTCACAGATCTAGAAAAAATAATTCCACACTTCATTTGTAACCAAAAAAGAGCCCAAATAGCCAAAGCAATCTTAATGAAAAAAGAACAAATCTGGAGGCATCACATTACCAGACCTCAAATTATACTACAAAACTACAGTAACCAAAACAGCAAGTTACTTGTATAAAAGTAGAGACATAGACCAATGGAACAAAAAATAGAACCCAGAAGTAAAACCATCTCCCTACAACCAACTGATCTTTGACAAAGCAGACAACATACACTGGTGATAGGAAGCCCTATTCATTAAATAGTGTTGGGAAAACTGAATAGCTACATGCAGAAGAATGAAGCAGGACCCCTATCTCTTGCCATATATAAAAATTCATTCATGATGGATCAAGACTTACATGTAAGGCATGAAATCATAAAAATTCTAGAAGAAAATGTAGGAAGAACCTCTAGATGTTGGCCTACGCAAATAATTTATGACTAAGACCCCAAGGGAAAATACGGCAAAAACAAAAATAAATAAATGCAACTTGGTTAAGTTAAAAAGCTCTGCACAGCACAGGAAATAATCAACAGAGTAATTCCTCAGAATGGCAGAAAATATTCACAAACTATACATCTGATAAAGGGCTAACATCCAGAATCTACAAAGAACTCAAATCAGCAAGAAAAAAAAAATGACCACATGAAAAAGTTGGCAAAAGACATGAGCAGAAGTTTTTCAAAAGCAAATGGACAAATGGCCAAAAAATACACAAAGAAATGCCCAATGTCACTCATCACCAGAGAAATGTGAGTTAAAGCCACAATGAGTTATCAGCTTGCCACTGCTGGAATGGTCATTATTAAAAAGTCCAAAAACAGTAGATGCTGCCATAGGTGCAGATAGAATGGAACACTTATATACTGTTGGTGGGACTGCAAATTAGTACAGTCTCTATGGAAAATAATATGGAGATTCCTCAAAGAAATAAATGTAGACTTACCATTTGACCCAACAATCCCACTACTGGGTATCTACCCAAAGGAAAAGAAGACATTTTGTCAAAAAGACATCTGTGCTTGAATGTTTATTGCAGCACAATTCTCAACAGCAGTGATGTGGAATCAACCCAAGTGCCCATCAATTCATGAGTGGATTAAGAAAATGTGTGTGTGTATATATATGTGTGTGTGTATGTATGTGTATGTATTTTTCAGCATTAGGATTTCTGTTTGATTCCTTTTTGTAGGTTCTAATTCTTTATTAAACTTCTATTCTTCTTCATGCATTCTTTTCCTGAGTTCTTTTAGTTGTCTGTGTTCTCTTGTATGTCTTTGAACTTGTTTAAGGTAATTATTTTGAATCCTCTCTCAGGCAATGCCTATATCTCTATTTCTCTGTAGTCAGTTATTGGAGCCTTATTAGTTTCTTTTGGTGGTGTCATGTTTACCTAATTCTTTGTTATCTGTGTAGCCTTGTGTCAGTGTTTATGCATTTGGAGGAGAGAGCACATTTTCTAGTCTTTACAGATTAGTTTCAGAATGTAAAGATCTCCTTCTATAGGGTTCTTGTGCTAATGGGATTGCCTCTGGGATTGTAGTCAAGTGGAGTTGGAGTCAGGCCATGTGGCTGCTCTTTGGGCTGCAGTGAGGTTTATGGTTGCTGGACCTGTTATCAGGGACACAGATGGGTATGGTTCCTTTGAGTCCTGGGGAGGGCTCCCACTGGGTTACTGGGTAGGTCCCTGGGTAGACAGGACTAGATGTGAACTGTGCCTAAGAGGGCCTGGAGCCAAGTCACAGGGTGCTTCTGGGTCTACAGCCAAGATTGAGATCTGCAGGCCTGCCTCTGGGCCATGAACGGGACATGCATCCT
Organism: Avahi laniger; assembly: GCA_963575035.1. Classification (NCBI taxonomy): domain Eukaryota; kingdom Metazoa; phylum Chordata; class Mammalia; order Primates; family Indriidae; genus Avahi; species Avahi laniger. The sequence goes on from CAUYSK010080883.1 coordinate 17,968, forward strand.
GCTAGGTTCCTAGACAGGTAGAACTGCTCCGGAATCTTAGATATGCAGGCCTGGGGTGAGAACATAGGGCTACTTCAAGATTTGCAGCTGGACCAATGTTGGGCAGGCCTTCCTCTGGGAGCACAATGGGCATGCCATTTCAAAACCTTCTGTAAGACTGAGATATGTGGGCCTGCCTTTGGGAGCACTGAAGGGAATGGGTCACTTGGTGGGTCCTTGTGTAGGCAGGATTTCTCTCAGACATCAGCTATGAAGGTCTAGAGCCAAGTTATAGGGCTACTTCTGGGTCTACAGCTGGTACAGACATTATTAGTCCTGTCACCTGAAGCATAGTTGTGTGTGACAACTGGATCCCTTAGCAGATGTTTCTGGTGGCCATTTCCTTGTCTGTAGCTGGGACTACCATTGGCAAGCCTGCCACCTGGGTATCGGCCTGCCCTCTCAAAATAGCCCTCCGCAGTATTGCACTCCACCAGGGTTTTACAACTTTCTACCTCAATACCAAAACTCCCACAAAGGCACTTTTGTCCATGGATGGTAGCCAGGTTCTTATTGCTGTGGAGGGATGTGAATGGGTTACCGCCTTCCCACCATCTTGCTGACATCACCTCCCTCTCTCTTGAGATTATTGCCAAAACTCCTAAGACACTGGTTGAATGTGGTGGTTGTAGATGGTGGAGAGACACGATGTTTAAACCAAAACCCAAATGGTGAGTAGAAATTATCAGATGATAAGTCAGGGAAAGGGATTCTATAAGCAAATAAAACTATGTGTAAGAGACAAGAGGAAGCACAGGCTTTCCAAGAACTGTTAACCTGATTTGGGAGGAAATTCATGAGTGAAGATATGATAAGGTTGGATATGTAAGAACTGCTTTTCTTTCACTTGGTAGAAAGATGGTAAACAGATTCTTTATCAATAAAGATCTTTAAGGATATTTAATAAGAGGAGCCAGAAAATATAGTCTGAATGGATTTCATTTTTGTTTTCCGTTAGCCTAATTACCTGATTTCCTTTAGGCAGGTCTTGATTTCTGTTAATCCCTGGGCTTATGAGATGTAGCTGTTGCCTTGCTGTAGTACCTACTTTCATAGTATGTATTCCCTTCTTAGCAAATTGAGAAGCCTTATGCCAAAACTCAATTTCTAACAGGAAATTTATTATTCTCAAAGGAGAACACTTTGGGGAGAGAAGGATTATATTAAAAAGAATGAATATACTTTCTCATCTTGAAACATGCTTATGAGCCCCAAGAGGCAAAGTAGATTCCCCAGAACAGAACTACAGAAAGGAAGAATGAGGATTGGCCTCTTTCTCTCTGCAGGTAATCACAGTAACGCTTTTAGCTTTAGAATAGAGTCAGGTTGATGTGTTATTTTAAATGCTTTTCCTCCAGTGGATTTCATTTCGTTACATGGTTCATTTAGGACTTCCCAGCTCCACCCAGAGAGATTCTTAAGGGCACTGATTTACAGAGTCAGAGTGAGTCAGTTCCATCTTTATACAAACAGCTAAATCTGAAAGAAGTACTTCCAGTCCTGTGGTTCGACTGTGGTTTGAGTTCTGAACATACCTCATGTTAGATGGACCTTGGTAGCTGGGAGGATGATAGTGATATTTCTGAATCAGCAGCACCTTGGCTTGTTTAGGTTTTGGTACTTAAGAATATGCTTAAAGAGATAAGATATAGAATATAAAATTGAAAGAGTTAAAAGATCCCAGTTTGAGTTCTAGTTATTAACCACATGATCTTGGAAAAATAGTTCCAACTTTCAGATTCCTTAACTTTAAAATAGAGATAATTTAAAAAAAAATTAATTGCTGCTTATCCAGTATTCACTATGGGCCTGCTTCTATACTAAATGCTTTACAAAGATCATTTCATTTAATTTTAATAACAAGGCCATGAGATAGATACTATTATTATCCCCATTTTATATTAGTATATGCGGAGACTGAAGCACCAAAAGGTAAATCCCTTTCTCAGGTAAGTGGGAGAACAGGCAGTCTGGCCGTCTATGCCATATTTTTAACTACTCTGATGTTAGTTATGCCATCTCAAAGGATTTTGTGAAGATGGAGTAAGAAATAATATTTTTCCTCACTCCTCATTTATTGTTTAATGGAAAGTGTGCAACTAGTTGATATGAGAGGGCTTACCAGGAATCTAGCCATTGCTTGCTAAGGTAACTGAACAGTTTGCTGATGTGCTTCCTCCTTATGAGAGGAGACACAAATTTCTGGAAGAAAAAGTGGACTGGAAATCTAGCTTTGTTCTTTAATGAACAAAATTTTAGGATAGGTAGGAAATGAATTAACTTCTACACAGGATCCTGGGGGAGGCATTGGTGTCATTCCGGATCGGATGGTATCACAGATGTGTCGATCTCTTTTGTTGCCTGAATATATGGCCAACATTCTTGCTCAATCTGGCAATCCCTTCTTTGGGTGGTCTACTAACTTAAATAGAATGCACAAAGAAAAAGTAATATAATTTAGGATAGCTCATAAAAAAATAAAACATCAATTCCTTAATATGGATGCGAAAGTGAAAAGAAAAGGTGAGAAAGTCTTCTGATTTATGCACTGAAATAGCCAGAATAGGACCCTGGGTGGGGATGGGGTGACAGACACCTCAGTGACTTAACACACAAGAGTTTATTTTGCAAACGGGTGTGTGGTGTGGGCTCTTTTGAGCATCTCTTCTCCATGACAAAGACAAAGACCACAACCACCAGGAGAACCGCTGGCTCCTACCACCTGTGGCTCTGCACTCCTCTAGGTCCTCAGAGGAGAAAGAGAATGGAGAGCCGCATGTTGGGGGTGTTCTACAGGCCACACCGACCAGTGGCTTCTACCATTCTGCTTGGATTTCCTTCATCGGAACTCAGTCACGTGCCTCAATCTACGCAGAAGGGAGGCTGGGCAATGTGGCCCAGCTATGCCAAGGAGGCAAAGAGGAATGATTTAGGGGACAACTAATTAGCCTGCCACAGGGAACTAAGCTTAATAGCAGGGAACAAACGTTTGCCTTCCCTGGCAGATCGTATTTGTTGGCCCTAATTATTTATTCTTCACTTCCTTCTGAGAGATTAGGTATTCTCCCTAATTCTGTGTAACTTGCAGAGTTGCCCACTGTGGAAGGAATATACTTCCTCTCTCCACTGAAACTGAGCTTGGCTGTACTGTTTGTTTTGGCCAATGAGATGCAAATTATACCACCTTTTGGCAGAAACTTAAAGAGCAGTTGAATTTTGGGCTCTTTCCTTTTTCTCCATGCCATAAGACCAGCATGTCCCCAGCAGAACTGGCCCTTCAACCTGTGTTCTGAACTGAGAAGACCTGTGCGGCTGAGCCCAACAGAGCCGAGCAGAGTGGATTGGAGCTGCAGCCTCCGGCATGCAACAAGAAATCGATGGTTTTTATTAACAGTCACTGACCGTTTGGGGTTATTTTTTATCAGCAAATCTGAGTAAAAAGGTCTTCATCTGGCATATGTATAATTCCATTATAGGTAAGATCACGAGAAAAAGTTGGAGCCGAGCTGATGAGTGAGAGATACAAACTGATCTTTAGTTTTTGGAGCCACCTCTCTCAGTCGACAGCAGTTTGTATCTGAGCATGCGCGAGGCCCTCCGCTTACTCCCCAAATAGTCCGTCCCCCGGCCGCGTTGTTCTCCTCCTGCTTCTTTGCTGCTAACTGTAACAAAATGTCTGGCAATACGGTCACCGAATAGTTAGAAAATAAACATTTTGCTTTTATGTAACAAATGATCCTTCTTAAAATAAGTATAGATTATTAGGGGAGAGTGAGAAGGCCTAGGAGAAGGGATTGATTAGAAACAGGCTCCCATTAACTTTAGAGCACATACCAAAAAAATTGATGTAAAATTTCCGATACCTGGGGATATTGAAAGCGAAGTTTCGAGAAAGTGGAACACAAGATAGCTGTGTTTTACCAGAGGCTGAAGAGTAGCACGCAGAAGGGGTGCGTCTGGGACCAGTGAACCAGAGCTAGGGAGAGCTCTGAGGACCGCTGCAAAGGGAGTGACACGGGACTGCGGGTGTCCGCGCTGGGGCAGTGGGCAAGGTAGAGAACTGTGTGCAGTGTCAGAGGAGGACTTTGTCCGTGGTTGGCCCTTTTTACTGCTGTTGACAGACTTTTACAAATAGCTTGAATTTACACAGTGATAAAACTTGTATGAAGGTATGATAAATTTATTGGCTATTGGTTATATAAATGAAACCCTGACTCAAGATACATATGACATTTGTCACCATTATTTTCTTTAAAATCAGAGCCAGGCTAAGTGCTAGAATATACATTGATGTTTTGGTGGCACATTTGCTCACTAAAATTGTGTTGAACAGTGTAGTCACATGCTTGGGCTTGATGGAGTATAAGGTGTAGTTGAGCATTAGGTCATCTTAATGACATAAGATCTGGTTTAAGTGGGATGCTATTCTGACGCTGGGTGGACTTTAGGTTGGACTGTGGGTGATGTAAGAGGTAGGAGTTTTTCATTGTTGTGAATAACAGACAATCTGACTGAAAGTAGCTTAAACAATAAAGAGAATGTGTTGGTCACATCACTGAAAACTTTGGAGCCAGGTCAGGGTTCGCCCTGGGATAATAATAATATACTGGCTTGGACTCAGTTTCTCTATGATTGTCTCAGCTCTACGTTTCGTCATGTGTCTGCTTAAATCTTAGGCTGATATCCTAAGTGTAACTGCCACCACTAATCAGGGGTACATGCTTCTTTCTTTGCATTCAGGGGTAGGAAAGCTTTTGCTCCCCACACGTGCCTATCAAAATTCTTGAACTTTACTCTGATTATTCCAACAAGAACCTATCTCTATTGAGGGCCACTGGGGTTTGCTTACGTCTAAAGCAACTAACTGCTGGGATAAAATGAATAAAATTGTATTCCTTGAGTTATGCTACTCAAACTACACGGCTGCTACACAGTGGAAAAAGGGTAGTTCCCCAGAGAAACACCCTTAGGCAGTGGGTGGAGCAGGGATGTGTCTTGAGTAAGCAACCGATGACTGTCCTGTGCAGACCACATGGGTTCTGTTACCAACTAAAGTTTCCAGGCAGGTTGAGGAACGTGGAACAATTCAGGGCACAGCTCAGAGGAAATGAGTCTGCCTTCTGGCTTCAGGCATTTCACACGCTAGGGGATAAATGTGGGTGCGTTTTATGACCCCTGTGGACCTCGACCTTCTTACCTGTAAAAAATAATTGGTATTTCCTTGACTTCTAGATGTCAGTGCTTTCCAGATGCACCATTGACTCATGGACAGTACAGAAAGTAGCCATTGTATTAAATGTACTTAACAAATGTAAGATGCATCCCAATTTCAGCAAATATAAAATATTTTTTAATGATGACGAATATCAGATCTGAAGATATGACTATGGTGATACTTGAGAGATTTGCTCTGAAGATTTGTGGATATGGCATTTGGTAGGCAGGAAAATCCTGTGGTGTTATCTGTCTTGCTTGAGCTTGGTTAGTTATTTTGATGGGGGTTTATTATCTTTGATTCAATATTAAATTTTTCTTGCACAGGGCATGAGTCTTTGGGCAAAGACTCCTGTGCTTTCATGTGTAAAATGAGTGGTTTGAATTGGATGATCACTAACATCTCTTGCCCTGGTTTTACAGCTGTGAACGCTGGCACTGACCCACATTCCGAGAACTAACCTGAAATTTAAGCAGCCCCTGAGATTTAGGGGGCAAATGGCTGAGTGATTGGGTGAGTGGCCTTTTCCTTCTCCATCCTGCTCAGTGTTGGCCCCACACCTGCGACAGCCAGATCCCCTCTGTCTGGTTTGCAGTATTGCTGCCACCAAGCACTCGCCTTTTAACAAACCGGTGTGGGAAGCTGGCAGGGCATATGCCAGTCTAATTTGTACTGTACAGGATAAGCTGACCACACAGGCCACGGAGATGACTAAATTTATTCCCATTTGTTCAATTACAGTGTCTCTTCCAGAAAAGTTTTTTGTTAAAGGATTTGAGTATTCACCCTCTCTCCTGGACAAGGTATATGCTACTCAAAACTAGCAACTAGTTAACGATTTGACAGCAGCCGTAAATTATCCCCTAAACAAATTTTCTAGAGAGATATAAGTCAAAAAGGATGTATGTCAAAAACCACACTGCTCTAATGAGTCTTCCAAAAGTTAAATGGTAAGAGGGAAAATTTTCCACTTGTTCCCTAATCCTTTCTTCATCCCGTTCTATTTCAGGTAAATAACTGTCTTTCTGCTGAAGATGAAATAACTCATTGTATTTCTCTATCTCCTTGTTTATAATGAGCCCTATTTTCTAGCCATGTAAAGCTTTAGAGTAAGGTAGGCCCCCTGGGAAGTGGAATTAATACTTTTAGGCCAATAGTCTCTCAATGAGTATAATTAAGCAGTAATTTAGTAAAGTTTACACATAAAATAACTGTATAAATGTACCAAATAGCTTCCAAAGAGTTAATTTTTCTGGAAAGGGAGAGGGGAAGAAAACAAACGTTCTTTCAACATGACTGTATCGGGTCCTTTGCTAGGCATTTTCACACATAGTAATGTATTTCTTTCATAACAGTCCTATAAAATATGTGGAATTATCCCTATTTCTGCCTGAGAAAACGGAGTTTCAGATGGGATAAGAAACTCAGGGCTAATAAATAAAACATACATATATATATATAAAATATGCAAATTTGGCTATGAAGCTTATTATCTTTCTTCTTATGCACCGTGATAATCTGGATCTTCGTTTTATAAAATTCTGCATAGATCGTTGTAATAGCGACACTTCCTGAGTATTTACTGTGCCAGGCATTATGTCAGGTGCCTTACATACATTATTTCATTTAATTCTTGTAACAAACCTTCATATTGTCTTTATTTTGGAGACGAAGAAACAAAGCTAGCGTGGGGCACGGTCTGCATCCTCTTCTCTACACTGTAGCCAGGGTTTTTTTAAAAAAACAAAATGAAAAACTAATCTTGTCACTCTCTGGGATGAAACGCTTCCGTGTCCTCCCTTCCCACAGGGCGCTGTGCGCTGGGCCCCAGCGGACCCCCAACCCCTTCGTGTTTCACTTCCCCACAGCTCTGCCCCGTAGCCACTCTCAGCTCAACGAAGGGGCTCTCTCTGCCAAGAAGGCTCCCCTCTCCACCTCTGCATCCACTCTCTTTACCAGGTTAACTCAAATTTATTCTTCAATGCTCATATTATTGTTACGGAACTCTTCTAGACCCAACGCAGGATTAAGATCATCTACTTTCATTTCGTAGCATTACTCACAGTATATGACTGTGCCTTTACGTTTGTGACTTTATCTGTAAGATCCGTGAAGACAGGTCCTATATTCGTTTTCTCATTATCCCTAGTACTGACCATGTTTCTTGGCACTTACTGGGTATATAATATTCATTGAAGAATAAATGACTAGAACTGAAAATATCTTTTACCTGGCCTCAAAGCTCTTATCAATAAGATACATTCATAGAGAAAACATCCATGCAGCAGGATGATGTATGAAGCATTAAATATATCACTTTCTGTTTTCTCAGTCCAATTATCCTGACCCATTTTAGCAACAGGGATTAAGGCTGTCATTGTCCTAATTGGGAAGAGGAATATATTCCTTGGGGAGACTATAGGACTTGATGTTACAAAATTGGCTCTTCACTTCTAAAGCCTACAACCAGGTCTAAGAAAGGAAGGATACGGGAAAAGGATATGTTGGCTGAGTGGGATGAGAGAAGGGCCTTTCACTTAATGGTGAACTGAGGAGAGTTTGGCCACCGAGTATGAGAGATACTAGTACGGATTGCCCTACATTCACCTCCGCACCACTGGGAGAAGAGATAATTGACCGCTTGAGATCATGAGGATTGTGAAAAGAGGAGAGGATTAGTTAAGGTCTGCCGTGGTTGCTTGGGAAACTGTGAGTATGGCAGACGGGGACTTGTGCAGTGGCAGGTGGAGAGAGCAGAGCAGAGATGACTGCAGGACATGGCTGGGCAGATGGCCCTGAGTACAGCCTTAGGGAGAGTGCTCCAGTGGGAGGTAAAGAACACTTGGATGTTTTTCCGTGGGCCCAGAGAAGCACGGATGTGGTGCCGAGGGCTGGTGGTCTGAAGTGTCGCAGACGTGGCACAGAGACTCAGGCGCAGATGGAAGCCGGGGTTGTGCAAGCTGGAGGCCAGATGGGGGACATAATCGCCTCCGTGGATCCCAGCATGGAAGGCTGCAGTCGGTGGAATGACAGTCGTGGAGATAAGCACCACTGGGATGAAATGGTCGAACATCTCGGGGACAGCGGGCCAGGACAGATCACACCTCAGAAGTGGATGTGCTCCACCCACCCCACACCACTCCAGGAGAAGGAGGAAAAAGATCTCAAGCTTGGCTGAGTTCAAACCTAGATAACGAAGTGGACAGGTTTATCTGGAAGTGATTAGAGAAAGTTTCTTTCTCTCAGGGGAAATGAAGTGTGGAGGTAGAAATTAAGTTTGATTATAGGAAAAAAATATATATAGTTTTACACACCTGACTGTGTTTTCTTTGGAAAATTGTATCTCCTGAAACTCTATGGTACCTTTCTTCTTCAAACATACTTTCCAATAATTAAATGGTCATGCATTTTAGGTTGTGTGAAATCAGTGTAGCTAAAACATACTCTACTCTTCTCCAAATCCCAAAGGAAATGTGCTTTGCCTTTAGTTCCCAGAACTAGTAAATCCTGTGGCGGTGATTGCCTTCTTCCGTCACACCAACCAGACAATGGGAACTGCGTAATTCATGGCAAGCAAGGTACTCAGCCCTCAAAAGTGAATTGCTCACAGAAAAGGAGAAACACCACCTTTTATTATTTTTCCATCTAACCCAGTATTATTGCATTGAAGATAAACTGCCTCAAATTCCAATTTACCAAACTAGAATACTCTAATAAAAGCAAGATTTGTCAGGTAGCCAGATTTAGCCTTTTCATTACTTTGAATCACTGGCAAATACAAAATTTTCTAATATAGTAATGTTTTCCTTTCACATTCTGTTCTGAACTGTGACCGGGGAAAAGTACAAGACCTCTAGATCCAATTTTACCATTTGGAATGTTGTCCATTTTGTTATCAGTGCTTTTAAAATGTTTCCTCAACACATAAATGACCTTTTGAGAGCAGAGTCTGGATTTCTGATATTTTGTTGAATGTTCCTTGAACATATTTCTACTTTTTCAAGGAATAAGATGCTTTTTGAAGTTGTTTGGCAAAATGGGTACATTATTTTTCATGTCAGATAATAAATTCTTGATTCTGTTTCATTTAATTACTTACTAGCTTTGCATAATGAGCATATAACGGCAAAGAAAAATAATTCTATCTTTTTTGTTTTCTTCCTTCCCCATCAAGAATCAGTCTCATTTTTCATTAGAGAGTGACTTAGGATCCTCTCTCCTTCTGTTCTACTTTTTAGGGGGAAGGGAGTAGTATTAATATAAAGTACTTTTAATTGACACTAGAGCATTTGTACTTTATTTTAGAACAAATAGGGGAGGTTTTTCCCTCCAATTAACAATAAAGAAAATACATTGTAATAACACCATTAACAAATCATAAAAGAACTTTAAGTTAAAAAGCTAATAAATATTCTATAAATAATGCTACTTTTAAGTCTGAGTTATTTGCCTTGAGAGTCTTCATTGATCATGTTAACAGGCTAATTTTCAAATAGTTATTATAGAGATGCATTGCCAGATTGGGCATGTTCACTCCGAAAGATTGGTCCAGATTTTTATTCCTTGTAAATGACTGAGGAGACCAATTGCAGTGAAATCAAAATTAGCTGTATTGTTACATTTGGCTCAATTTTGGCCCCTGATGAAAGAGATTTATAGCCAAGATCAATTGAGATAAACTTAGAAGGTTTTTTATTTTTAATTTTTTCATTATAATTGTTAATGTTTTGTTCTTGGTTTTCTACTTAAACATGCTAAATGCTAATTCTATTTAATGATTATTAAATTGGTCAGGAAGTATTTTACAAATTATAAAAAGTATAAGGGTGAGCCATATTATGTGATAATATATTAATGTTAGCTTAAGGTGAAAGTTAGATATACTAAAACTTATCTTTGGATTTCCTTAACATCTCAAATTTATCAGTCCAGATATCTTTCCTGCATCCCAGTTTTGTGTAGTCAGCTGCCTGCTACTCCACTTAGAAATATAGTAAACAACTCAACCTTAATGTGTCCCCTACTAAATCCCTTACTCTTCCTTTCCAAATCTACTCTGCCTTCTCAAAATCGGTGATCGTAACTCCATTTTTTTCAGCTGCTCAGATCAAAAAGCTTGAGTCATCCTGAACTCTTGTCTTCCTCTCATACTTCATATACCGTTGGTAAAAAAATCTTCGTGGCTTGACTTTTGAAATATGTTCAGAACTTGACCTCTTTTCACCACTGTTACCGTTCTGGAGCATCACCTCTCACTGGGGTTATAGCAGTAGTCTCCTCATGGGATTCCTTGCTCCTGCTCCTTCAGTGTGTCCTCAACATGGCAATTGGAGTGATCCTTTTAAAACATAAGCAAGATCAAGTCATTCCTCCATTCAAAAGTCTGCAATGTCTCCCTGATTCACTAAGAGTATGAACGACTTCACGATGACCAATAAGACCCTACCTGACTGGCCTCCTTCCACACCCCCATTAACTTTATTAACTGCTTGACTTATATTTCCTATACTCATTTCCTTCTAACCACACAAGGTCCTAAGATGTCCTGAAAGCAACCTATGAGTTCCTTTTTCTTAGAATTTTTACATTGACAGTTCCCATGATCTGGAAAGTTCTTCCTCTGGATAATTGCATATGTAACTTTTTTTTTATTTCAATATATTACAGAGGTAGAAATATTTAGGGTTACATATATTGCCTTTACATATATTGCCCCACCTGAGTCAGAGCTTCAAACATGTCCATCCCCCAGATGGTGTGCACTGCACCCATTAGGTGTGAACATACCCATTCCCTCCTCCCCGCTCCCATCTGCCCAACGCCTGATGAATGTTATTACTATGTGTGCACTGAAGTGTTGATCAGTTAAAACCAATTTGATGGTCAGTACATGTGGTGCTTGTTTTTCCGTTCTTGTGATACTTCACTTAGTAGAATGGGCTCCAGCTCTATCCAGGATAATACAAGAGGTGCTAGCTTTCCATTGCTTTTTGTGGATGAGTAGAACTCCATGTTATATATATACCACATTTTATTAATCCACTCACTTTTTCACATTCTTCAAATCTTCATTCGCAAACCTTCCACTGAGTCCTAGCTTAATCACCCTCTTTGAAGTTGCAACCTACCCATTTGTCTGGTCCTCTTCCCTGGCACGCTCGACCACCCTTACTCTGATTTACTTTGTCTTTTATTTTGTCATAGCACCTAGAACTTTGTAATGTACTATGTAATTTACTTATCCATGATGTTTTCTGTCTTTCCGTATTAGAATATAAGCTCCATGAGTGTGAGGATTTTTGTTTTGATTACTTCTAGGCACTTAGAAATTTTGTTAATTTCTAAGTCTTAATATTATATATTTCATAAATAATCATCATTGGAAGGTCAAAGGCCAAGACTTAAATCATTTTATCATATCCTTATATTTTAGTTTTGGCTTTACTTTTCCATGGACATTGGAGAATAAAGTTTAGTTTAAGGGTTGTTCCAGTGCCTTACTCCTTCATCTTAACTCTGCCAAGAAATGAATAAATGGATACATTTGTTTGGTGTGTTGAATTGGTCCCTTGCATGGATGTTAGTGTCTCCAAGACAATGGCAGGATGGAAGACTGTGACTAAGGTACCATTCTTCATGACAAAAAGGAAAGTGTTTGAGATTATCATGATTAAAGCAATGAGGAGAGGGATGCTATATCTGTGGTATAGCTGAATAGACTCAAAGAACAGTGGTTTTTCAAGATTAGAAGGATGACAATGGGGAGAAAGACGAATACCTTTCTTAACATCAAATACTGAGAAAATTGAGATGTGAGAAAAGAAACAGTTACCATAAAAGAGAAAGAGATGTGTAGGATAAAGCCAGGCTTTGGCTAGGGTAAGAAATTTTTGAAATTAAACACGTCTTGCCATGGAATAGCACCTAATCCCAAAGTGGGAGAGTGTGCAACACACGTATTAAACTGAAATAAGATGTTTATTCTATTCAAATGAAAAAGGCTAATTGGGTTTGAATTTAATCATGGAAGCATTCATGGTTTATGCTAGCATGTTGCGTGTAGATCACATAGTAAGCTAGAGGATAACAGTTCTTTAGAGGCAATAATTCTTTCCAGTTGGAATCCAAACAGAGTATGGCATTTGACTTAGCAGTCTTATATTCAGGTCTCACAACATGTTTTTAGGAGCTTCACGAAGCCCGTTTCATTGCTGCACCTTTTACTCTCCGTATTTTCAACGGGAACACTGTACAGCACACATCTGTGTTACCCCAAATCACTCTGCAACCTCAGCACTTCAGAAAATGGCCCCTTATTTGTAGTTCAAAGGGATATTTTTGTCTTAAGACTTGAAGAAAAAGACATATTTAAGACATTTTTAAAAATAAAATTATACTCTAGCTATAAGAAGTAGGCAAAATAGACTAATCAAACATTTATTAGTACAGCAGAACTTGGGAAATACTTTTTCTTTCTTTCCATGTTCTAATGCTTTTGTGCATTAAAGAAAAATTCCCTTCTTTTCTGTTAGGTCCTGAGCCGAGAGAGAGAGAGAGAGAGAGAGAGAGAGACACACACACACACACACATGAAGCCTCATATGTGGCAAAATGCTGTTTCCTTTGGGCATCTGGGTGCAGATGGGTGGAGGCCAAAGAGCGTCCACACTGAGGGAGGAGAAAACCTTGGGTTTTACAGAGGGCTTCTTAGAGGGGGGTGAGTACCTGGGCCAGAACAGCTGCTGTAATAAAATTTTTTTTCAAATAACAAATTTCTGGGACCCCTAGGTCAGTCTCATCCTGTAGAGATAAGGGAGGGGAGTAGTTTCGTCCTTATCAGGGGGGATAGGAAAGTTGGCTGCGGCTGTTTGTTAGATTTACAACCTCATGGACTCTCCAGAGCCCTGAGGCTATTGATTCTCAAACCTCGATTTTCCATTAACCACATTCTGTCCCGTACGTGCTTTTTGAGTTCCCACTTGGAACAAACCTAACATTTTCATTCTCATTTCCTCATCAGAAAATCTGTTTTATATGGAAACTCATCAACCCATGACTTCTCCATAGGTTCTTTAAAATTTATTGAGTCTATAATGTTCATAGCCATAGGTAATTTTACATTAAAATTAAATGTTTCAATTTTAATAATCTGATCAACTTCACGAATTGTTCACTGGCATTTCATGTATTCCAATGTATCAGTACATGATTTGAGGAGCTTCCAGGTTGGTGAACCCCTTGAGGTCCAGGACAGTGGTGCACCCTGAGAGGGCATAGAAGCTCCACAAACCCATCTTTGCAATCGTGAATTGTGCTGTAAACATTCGAGTGCAAGTGTCTTTTTAGTAAAATGTCTTTTTTCCCTTTGGGCAAATACCCAGTAAGCAGGATTGCTGGATCAAACCCCCTCCCTACGCCTCTCTTCCACTGGGCTATTCTTGAGTTGTCAGTTTTCCTCTCTGGAAAACATAACTATTTGGTTCATTTAGGAAAAGAACTCCAAAAGAAAAATTCATACAAACATACACTAGAATTTTTTTTACCTTATGATTGTAACGCAATTCTTAATATAGTGTGTGTTTCCTTTGAAAAGAAAATGCACAATAAAATGAGAAAGACACATTAGACCTGTAAATAGTTAAAGAGATAAATGAAAAGTTCAGCCTAATTTATCAAGGAAGATGAGATTTCTTTTGCTGTTATATCAAACATTCTTCCCTTCATTTTATTGTATTTTTACCAGCTTCCATTTTTATAAGATGCAAGGTAATTTTGTGCTATTAATATCCTGTATACCCAATAGAGAAGACTATGATGAACTCCTTTTTTAAAAATACTTTGAAAGCTGTCATATGCATGGATTATTTTTATTGCATATATTTAAATAGCACCCTTGATTATATAAAAACTACTTCTATGTAAAAACACAATAAAATTATCTAGATGTACATCAAGTGAGTGATATCACACAAAATATCTTAAAAGGTATGTCAAAAAAAGAGAAAGGGTTGATACCAGTAGTCTCAATGGCCAATCTAAATATGTATACAGGAAAAATTGTAGATACGTTGTTTTCATGTAACTGTTTAGTTCTGTTTGTGGTGAAGAGCTGAAGTTGTTTTAAAATATTGAAATATGTTAATCTCAAAGACCTTTATTTGAGAAAATGTTCATTGAATTTAGCTATTTAGAACTAAATTATATACTCTAGGCATGCATCAGATCTAGCTTTTCTATTTTAAGAGCATATTCCAGAAAAGAAAATAGTATTTTTATTTTTGGAGTACTTTTTCTGCTATCAATAATAGCCCAAACAGGTAAGCAAAGTAATGAGTAAATAGTGAAAGGCTCTGAAATGAATTTTTTGAGGTCATCTTTTAAACAGAAATTGATAATAAAGTAATTAGTTCAGTGGTGGTAAGTGTTCTGGTAAACAAAAATTACTCACAGTGGAGCATGTACTTAAAGTTGTCAGGTAATGATATTGAGAGATTTATAATGATACAGCCAAGCTCTGCCATCGTTATCAGATGCTAGGTATGAGCTAGATGGGATGGGCTTAGAAGAGCTGTATATCAAGCTACTGGCCAAGTGAGCCCACTTAACATAATATTCTAATCATAGATAATTTTATAATTATCCAAATATATGTTAATTTTATTATCATGTTTTTGCCTCAAATGATATGTCTCTTTCAGTGTTTGGAATTATGGCACATAGAGAGCTACCGATGAATGACAGGACTAATTGATCTAACTAAAATCAAATCTTCTCCAGCTTTCTGATTCTGAGCCACGAAACACACGCAGATCCCCTCCTTCTGGTCTCGTGAAGGCGTCAGCAGCTAATCGACGTGGCGATGCTCAGTTGTTCAGGGTACTGTCATTTTCCACACTATTCCCAGCCCACTTTCAGTTAGGCTGTTTGGCTACTTCGGCCAACAGGCTGTGGATAGAAGTGGTATCTATTTACCTAGACAGAAAGCGGAGAAGAATAGTACCCTGTCAACGTCTCTCTCCCGGCAGGTCAGAGGAGGTCGCACGGTGCAGGTGGCACAGTTATAGCTGCTGAGTGTTTGTCAGCCTGGGTCCTGTCTCAGGCAGCCCCTCCCACCCCTGCACTTAGCTTTAAGAATATATCCTGGATAATGCAAGTACGATTTACAATAATGACAAAAGTAAATACTAGTAACTGTTAACTAGTAAAGACACATACATTCGAAATTACTTTGAAAACTTAGATCCACAGGGAACGGTTTGTGCAGAGGTGACATGAATGCTGGGGGAGCCACCACGCAACTGGATGGGGCAGAGCACACTAGGGCTAGGGAGTCACGGAGCAGTGTTAACTCACGGTTTACCTGGCTAGACCATATATGCTTATGTTTGTCATAAATTTAGGAGAACCCTTATCATTCAAACTTTTGCTTAAAGAAAACCTGAGTGCGAACTTCAAAATGTTAGTCATGATCATGGTAAGTGATGTTCAACCAGCTGTCTATTAACACTTTACTTCTGACCCCCAGTGTAATAGCTGATGACCCTCTGGCACATAAGGTCACGATGCCCACGTAACTATTCTAGAGCGATGTTCTCAGTCTTGCCTAGATGTGAGACATCCGCAGAGGTCTCTAAAACATCCAGGATGCCCAAGCCACACCAAGGCCTACTTAAGCCAAGATCTCTGGGAGAGGACCTAGACATCTGTATTTTGTAAAGATTCTGAGGTATAAAAGATGCAGCCAAAGTTGAGAACCACTGTACTGATGAGGAGAATCCTGCTTCTTCATCTTTGATCTGCATAAAAATTATAAAAGCCAATAGTTTATTTCCACTTCAGTAATAACTTTCTACTGGTTTATGGGGTATGCAATATGTTGTCTTTCTAATGGCCAAGTTTCTTTGTGTGATTTAACTGCCTTTTTATTATGAGTGTTATTTGAAAAGAAGAGTAATACCTCTGGGGAAATCTTAGAAATTCCAGATCTCCTTAATGTTTCAAGGGCTGGATTAGGGTTTTCCCAGGTTTTGATCCATTAATTTACTTCCTCAAGGCCTTAGCCAGACAAAGACAGTGCCATGTGGGAGCTGACATTCAGAGAAAATCACTACATGTGTTTGTTTGAAGGTAATTATTGAAGTAAACACAGTTGACATTATTTCAGTGTGCCAGGTGCAGGATATATGTATGTACAAATGCGTGTGTCTTGGGAACAGTACATCCTTGGTGTATTAAAGAGTTGGTAAAGAAAATACTTGATATTTACACACTGGCAGAAAAATTTTTCAAGCTTTTGCATCTTTATGAAGTCCTTTCAAAGCCTGAATTTGTGGGTACGAGTGAATTCTATCTGTTGCTTTTAAAGAAAAAAGGACTCTTTATATTTGGAAAGACGTGGATGGAATAAGTTCATGTATAGGTACTTACATACATATAGTACACATGCTAATAAATTTTCTCAAGTAATTAGCTTCATAAACTATTGATGGTCAATATTTTATTTCTAACATTCCTCAAAACAGGGCATCATAGCCTTGGTGATTATACCTTGGGTTTTGCGGCCAATGTGGTGAGTTTGAGTCCCAGCATCTCACTGGTTGTATGACTTTGGGGAATTTACTCAACATGCCTGGGTCTCAATTTCTTCATCCTTAAAGTGGGGATTATAGTGATAGCATTTACCTTCCTCGGATGGCGTGAGGCGTAAATGAGGGAGTATATGTAAAGTGGTTAGAACAGGGCCTGGCACATAAATAATGCTAAAAAATATTTTCTGTTATTCTGAAATAATCTAAAATCCAGGATAAGAGATTATGTCCCTAATGTATATGAAGAACTTTCAATAAAAGCTATCATGTAGATCACATATAGACAAGAATTTCTAGGTTCCCTCCATCCTCAGAATGCATTTGTTTTATGTACACCTTGATCCTGACGTTTCATGTATTTTTGTGACTTTTGCCTCATGGCTTTCATGCTGTTGGAAACCCCACAAAATATTCTGTGCTTTATGAGACTGCTTCTCTGCCTGCTTAGTTTCTTGGTTGCTTTAGTTGTGAAGCTTTGGCGATTTCCAGCTGAGAACTTACGTTATAATCTGTTGACTCTGGCTGTGTTATCTGTGTTTCCTTACTGTGGTTGTATATCTGTTCGCCCCTGCTGAGTCTATGGGGAGAGTAAAGGGGTGTTCATTCCAACAGAGGACCCCGTTTGGTATGTTCTCCAATTACTGAAATCTCAGGCATGTGTTCCTGAAGATCCATCTGCATGGATAGTTGACGGCTAAGAAAGAAAAAGGCATTTGCCATTTATCTGCTTTCTCCTGCTTTTCACTCGAAATTTACCACTTCTAAAAATTTGCGTGCCTTGTTCTTTTACAATCTGGGGACTGCCTATCCTGCTGAGAAGGTGGCTTTACATGAGACTTTCAGATATCAAATATCATAATTCAGTGCAATGAACATCTAGTGAGATTCTGAGCATCATGGCCCAGCAAGGAAGAAATCTGAGGCTAAAAAGTACCGGGCACTACCGTCGAACCGTCCCGGTCACCTCTACTGAAGATCTGCCACTTTAGGTAAGAAGACTGTTTTGCTACAGGGTTTTAACCACATTTTAGAACATCTAAACGAATGAGCGGAACTTTAAAATTGTGTTTTTTAGAATTATTTGAAAAATATATTTGTAAGGGTTTCGACTAACAATAGAAGAGCCACAGTGTGCCAGTGGGTGCAGTTTCTGTAAAACAGTCGAACTAAGAGACTAGTTTTCTGCTGTTGTTTTATATATATATACAGATTTTTAATCATAGCTGTTTAATGTGCCATCAGCTGAAAGGACTCATTCACTAATCTTATCATTTAACTCTAAGAAATAGGGTAATTCTGGCAGCTTTGACAGGATTATAAATAGACCACCTATCTGCTAATGGATATTTTGTATCAGCATCACATTTAGGATTTTAATTAGAGCTTCTTTTGTTACTTGCTCATAGAAAGTAAAAGGAACATATCAAATATAGAGATTAATTATGGTGAACCCAAGGTTGTTTCATTTAAGCTCAATGAGAATTTCCTCTGATAGGAACTAATACAGCAAGTTAAGGCAGTCTTTCTATGTGATACTTTAGAACCAGTCAACCTAGTAAAGAAAAATCTCACTTGTTTTTAGCTGGAAAATTCTATTCTTTAAAACTTTTTTTAGGTATCTAGTTTTTAAAAAAGTGTGAAATAGGATGCATGAGTAAAATGCTAATGTAATGGCATCTAAAAGCTGATATTTTAATTTAGCTTGTATTGTCTGTATCTTCCAGTCAATTTCCATGAAGATTCTTAACAGAGTCCTCAGATTACTCATCCTATCAGAAAGTTATTAATCACGTTTTACACACTTCCTGAATTCCAGTGCAGAAGAGGGTTGCCCGTTTATCGGTTACAGAGAGAGGCCAACAAGACTGCAGCAGGGTTCAAGGTCTGTGCCATTTTTTGCCGCCACTGTTGTTTGCTTATCGTGCTTAAATTACTGCCAGCACATGGAAGGGTACTATGGCAGCTCCCCATGAGTTCCTTGCATTTCTACATGTCTCGAGAGTTAAGTGCTGACTGCCTGGGGAACCAGTGCATGCGCTGACACTGTGGCTCCTGCTCTCGCTAAAGCGAACTTCCCTTTGTCCTTGACCCAGGAGTCTCGTATTCTACCGGTATCCCCGAAACTGCAGCTGGCTAACTTGGCTTGTAAGTGGCGCAAAACCTCAGCCCTTTCATAGTCCTTGACCATTCAAATACTCTCTGCTTGGCTCTTCTAATAATAGTATTTAGTTAATATGATTCTTTTACTTTTCTCCCCCACATTCCTTAGTTTGAAATTTGGGACTAATCAGTTATCCTCACTGAGTTTACTAATTTGCAAACTGAAGATAATTATATCTACCTTATGGCCTATTTGGAGAATTAAGTAATATATGTAAGAGAACTTTGCATAAAGCAGTGTCCTGCTTTTAGTAATTGCAATGATTCATTTGGTAGCTTACATTAACTTTTCTGTTTTAATGTGCTAGTGCTCATTGACATGTTAAAAACAATTATTATGATCTGTCATCAGGACACTCTAAAGCAACCTTGTGAAGTTAGAAAATAGAGGCAGAATTTTTTGTGTTCTTTCAGTTGGAAAATGAAGACAAATGTTAAAATAATTTTCTCTGGTTTCACAAGTTTTAGGACTCAGGTATCTTAGGAAGCAGTCAAAATTCATGCATGGAAATCCATAGACGTTTCTATCCATGAAACATTATTTGCAAAATCTCCTTTGCATAAATTAGAACATTGAACTGTAACTGTGGAAAATTTTCTAAAAAAATGAAAAATTGACATTGCTGGACACTCTTATATAGGAATATTTTCTTTTTGAAAAACAATAAGTTAAAAAATATCTGTAAATATTAAAATAGAAAACTGGACTGGATGCACACATAGTTAACAATCTAGTGTCAAAAGTAGACTAAAAGTAACGAACATCACTTATGGATTTCTGTCTCACTTGACCTTAGCTCTGCCTTGATGCCTTACATAATTCCAAAGGTTCATTTCGGGGACGAGGGATGGAAAGTTGAATAGTGGGTCTGGTGAGAAAGAAAAGGTCTAGGACCCCAGTGTAGGTGACTTATTCCAGGGAGTCATTTCTCATGGATCCATTAATGCTGGGTTTGTTTGCTGTAAGCAATTTATGACCATGGGCATCCTGTTAGGAACCTTCAACAGATAAGATCCTCCTTGTAGCAAATCATCATTCCTGTATTTGCTTCAAGGTCCATTTATCTGCTCGACAAAGAGATTGGATCTGTCATCTGCCTTCTTTCCCCCGGAGACTTCCTGTGGTTAATCAGGTGTGTTGACTGTTTTCTAAGTACAAAAGGAGAAAAATAAGAAAGTCATTTTTTTTTAACAACTTAAACATGCTATTTAGAGCTGATCGTGTGGTTTTTGTTAAGACTTTACTGAACATTTTATATGTATTCCCTTATTTCATCATAGAAATAACCCAGCAATATGGGAGGTACTATTCAATGATTACAAATGAGGAACTTGAACTTCAGAGGAGGTAAATATTTTTTCCCAGATTATATGGGTGTGAATGTTCCAGCGAAGCAGCAAATTCAGTCTCGCTTAGCACACAATCCGTGTACTTGACGTGAGTCACACTGACTCTCCGCACACCTCCAATGCTTTGACCCGCATACGTCTTACGCAGGTAATGGAAAGCGGGTCTCCTATAACCTGTGTATGGGGGCAGTTTAGTGGCTGCCATGATGGAAACCTTCCACTAATTTGGGGGAGTGGGTGCTGAACCTCTAAAATTTTTCACAGGTACCCTTCTTTAGTGGACACTTGAATGTGCAGAAAGTGAGTCTAGCATTATAGAAATACTTTAAATTCTGTCTACACACTTTATTTCATGTACCCTTTGACTCGCTTGAACTAACTAAAATGGCAGCTATAAAAATATGAAACTGTAAAGTCCTTCTGATGGAGAAGACGGAAC
>CAUYSK010080884.1:0-16919 GCA_963575035.1 Avahi laniger
GTGAGGCTGCACCGAATGAAGTTTCTGAGTGACTGTATACATGTGAACAGACACATACACAAAAACCTCAGCCTGAAAAATGGATTGATGGATATTCTGAGTGAAAACTACCTAATATAAATAAAATTAATGAAAAGAAAACTTGGGAATTTTTCTCTTTCCTCATCCCTTTTGAATTGACTAAATCATTGCATGTTGGATTTTGGAAGAAACGACGTTTTCGTGCTGATTCGATTGGGGGACCTCTCTCCGTAGTCCTGCAGCGCAGCACTGACGGTGTAGAACTAATCCAGAGACTGCGAGGAGCTTGTGAAGCCGGCGGGAGGCCTGGTACTGTTGTACTTCCTAGACCTCCTCCCAGCCTGAGAAAGGCCCGGCCCCTTCACGAAGGAGGAAAGAAAACGTGCAGGCCGAGCGTGGAAATGGCTGCGCTCGGGGTTGAGAGTAAAGTGGAAGCTTCTCTGCTTCCTTCCCCCCCCCCTGTTGGCATCTGATTTCCCTATGGGAAGGCGGTGGGCGCAAGGGCCCTCCTCTTCTCACACACACCACGCCTCCGGCCCCGGCAGGCACAGCCACTCTCCGTGGAGGTCTGCGGGGCGGGCATAGGTAGAGGTGTGCGGGAAATCGGGAACCGTAGAATTCACTGTGAAAAAGTAAGGGGAACGTATGATGTTCTGAAATTACTTGAGATAACTTTAGTTCCCATTCATTTTATCAAACCAGATTGCCTTCTGAGGTCGCACCGCGGTCTGAGTCCGGCAGTGCCGCGGACAGGGCAGCCCTGAGGGGGCCCCGCTGTGGCCTGAACGCTCCGCAGCGTGCCTCCTTGCGGTGCGGCCCAGAGCGGCCCAAAGGTGTCCCCTTGCAAACTGCAGCTTACTGGACAGCCACCTATTGTATCGTGCATTTATGCCCTCATCACAGCAACTTCATTGCTGTTTGAAAAAATATAGACTTGTAATTTTTAAAATCCTGAAACTTTTCAAATTGGGGAATTTGAACTCAACCTGTCTTCTGAAATTCTTAAAAGAGGCAGGTGTGGACTGGCCGTCAGTTGGTGTTTATCCTGACGGCTTCGGTAACACACGAGGGTGCGCGCGGTTTTCTTCCTCGCCTCCGGCGCCAAGGCTCCGCAGGCAGACGCATGCGCCGTGAAGGCTCCGCAGGCTGACGCGTGCGCCGTGAAGGCTTCGCAGGCTGACGCGTGCGCCGCGAAGGCTCGTTGCCGTTCACACTGGGCTCACGGGGGCTCCGCGCGCCTGCGCACTGATCAAACGGCCGCGCCGGACATTTCCTGCTTGATAATTGGCACGCAAAGTGCTGGTGCTTGTTTCCCTAGTCCTTTCAAGGGTTCAGGGCCATTTTGTCCTGTCCATGACATGCCAAATGCTACTTCCTTTTTAACTGAGAAGAAAATAATTATGTTAACAGAAAAAAAAATCTGTTAGACTGTGCTAAATGATTTGTCTCTCTTAACGTGGATTCACAGTCGGGTCTACTGTTACGGAATGAACACTATTTAATTTCCTTCCAAGTTCTGGTTCAGTCACTGGTGTGTACCTGAAAGCAAAGTCCTGCAGTGATTGCAAATGTTGCAGATTTCACATATGATAGCACAAGAAACGTGTCCAGTTCTCTGTATCAATGTTTGCCTTTCTCTTGATTTCTGTTCAGCAGTGCAGTCTTTCTGAGGCTCCGTCTCCGTACTCCCCAGGTCAGGTGGCCAGGCTGGTGCTCTGGCAGGGGCCACACCACTAGGGGAGGGCCACCTCCCTTCTTGCTTCTGCAGCAGTGTTTGTGCATCCAGAGAGAGTTGCAGAGGGTGCATCCAATCAGCTCTCAGCCGGCTCTCAGAGAGGGAGGATCATTGGTCACGCATGGTCTTCATTCCGAGGGTGAAAGTGAACTACAGAGAGAAGAACAGTTTGCTTTATCTCAGAGCATGAGGCCTCCTGATTCTGAAGTGATTTAATGCTGATTACATTATAACTTATTCATAAAGGGAAAAGAAGTCTCTAAGTTACTGATGTTCTGAGGTGAGAGAAGTGTTCTAATAGTGACCGAAACAAGAGGCAGATTTTCTGTGATTGGTGCATCATTTTGAGTTCGGTTTGGTTTGATTTCAGTTAACAATGGATCTGGTTTTCCCATCAATCAAGTCATCATTTTCTTTCTAACTATCAAAGAACTAGCTTGTCACGGGCATTGCCTTTCTAGCAGCCTTAGAAGAGTCCTTTGTGTGGGCCAAAGTCATGGGCGTCAACGTGGGAATGTCTTCATGGGGTTTGTTGCAGCTGGCCACCGACCCCTTTCCTCATGTGACCTCAACTTCCACTTTTAGTGATAATGCCCTATATTGCTCTTAGTTTGGGGCCCAAAGATCCTGGTAGGCAGACATTTTAAAATAGTTAATCATGCCATTATTTGTCTACCAACCCAGTTAAATACTAATGTATATGTATGTCACTGTTTATTGGACTTTATCAAAATAGCAATTGGACCAGGTGTGGTGGCTCACACCTGTAATCCCAGCACTCTGGGAGGACAAGATGGGAGGATTGCTTGAGGTCAGGAGTTCAAGACCAGCCTGAGCAAAAGAAAGACCCCATCTCTACTAAAAATAGAAAAAACTAGCTGGGCACGGTGGTGCGTGCCTGCAGTCCCAGCTACTCGGGAGGCTGAGGCAAGAAGATCACTCAAGTCCAGGAGTTGCAGTGAGCTATGATGATGTCACTGCACTCTAGCCCAGGAGACAGAGCAAGACTGTGTCTCAAAAAAAAAAAAAAATGAGAAAAAAACCCAATAAACATTTTCTCATATTAAAGAATAACTATATATGGTATACATTGTCACAAAAGAAATAATACATATAGCATTTTAAAGTTATCAGTAGCTAATATTTTGGTAACATAAAATAAGAGCCACTTTTCTGCATAGATGAAGCAGAATACAGACTCTAATTTGGGGAGGGAGGGGTACCAAACTCTCTGCTGGAAATATGTCTGTGTGTCTCAGGCCCTAAAATCACTGTTTGAAATGCCTTCCTGTGGATTTTCATAGTCCTTCTTTCCAGGAACCTCCAAAAATTCAGCTACCCCTTAGAGGGAGAGCATCTAATAAACAACTTGGTTCGCAGTGTGTTTCACGATTCTCAGGGCAGCACGAGAGAACTGGGAGCCCCACAGGGAAAATAAGGGATGCTAAGGACAGACCAAGAAGTGCACCCCCGTGAGATTCAGGACCAGCCCTGGGGGGGCACCCGGTGTGCTGAAAGGCAGCCAGGAGGGAGACGGCCCCTCCGTGAGCTGGTAGTTCCCTGGCGGGCAGCAGAGTGAGCTCCTCGGAACCAGCGTATCAGTCCCCTTTTCAAGTCCTGGCACAGAAAACACAGTATTATGTGGTGTGTTTTGATTTAAAGGGACATTTAAACACCCTGTGAATGAGATGAGAGAATAAGGGCTGTGTACTGTCCTGATAATAATTACCAGCATTTGTGGAGCCCTTAATACGTACCAGGTGCCTCACAGAGAGTTTCACCCACTCGTCACTGCCTCCCGAGAGAACGGGCACCGAGGTCCCTCCTGTGGCACAGGGGGGAGCAGGTGTGTGGTGCAGGCAGGAGCTGAACCTAGAGCCGCCAACCTTTCTGTCACTGTTGGGCTTGGAAACAACCAAAGTGCGTAAGCAAAGACTGCTGATGGGCGTGTTTTCATCAACCCAGAGGGAGGAGCGAGCCTTCCCCTTTGCCCTGTTTTGATTGACCTTCCTGTGACTTGGAAAGAGATGAAAAGTGTGCTTAGCCAGCGACCTGGTGACACAGGCAGGCAGTGTGCCCATCAGAGCTCAGGCCCACTAGGCACCTCCTCTGCACATACACGCATTTTCACACCTAATACTCGACAAAAACCTCATGAGATGGGTTTGTCAATTTATCGTTTAAAAGACGGAAGCAGCAGGACTCGTACCGGGCATTCTGTGTTCCTGGTGTTTACTGACCACGCCGTCAAGTCCAGGGAGCCATCTGGATGACGGAATCACGCATGCAGTCTGTAGAGAGGCCGGCAGTGGTCAGCCTAGGACCCTGCGGCTCAGCTCCACCTAAAACCAGCTCCCTGGAGTGCAGGTCTGAGGAC
This sequence comes from Avahi laniger, assembly GCA_963575035.1. Classification (NCBI taxonomy): domain Eukaryota; kingdom Metazoa; phylum Chordata; class Mammalia; order Primates; family Indriidae; genus Avahi; species Avahi laniger. The sequence goes on from CAUYSK010080884.1 coordinate 4,134, forward strand.
TCGTGATGTGATAGCAATACTTACCAGAAAGGAGGCAAGGTGAGCTCCGTCCGGGTCAAGAGCATCCCGGGTGTTTTCAGGGGAGAGTGACAGGTGTGTCATTTGTTCTGCCCTGGTCAGTCTCCAGGAGTATTGTGTCCAGTTCTCAGCTTCATAGCTTCAGGTGGTCATGGATTCACTCTCATTTTCAGGAAAGCACGCACGAGTCTTTGGCCAAGTTTTGGCTCCACGGAAACCAGCAATGAGGCCATGGGCGAAGCGTCTCATCCCCTCCAGCCTGTTTCTAACACCAGTCCGGGTTTGTAAAGGAATCCAGCACTGCAGGGACCCACTCAGATTGGATGTGGTCTACGTAAAAGTACTTGATAATTTGTAAATCTTACACAAATGCGGTGGCGGTGTTTTGTTTGTTTCACAAGAGACCAGTTGGGACAGGGAGGTGGTTCTCACAACTATGGCCACTTCAGGGACATGTACAAGTGCTTGGAGTATTCACCCTGGAGAAGAGAAGCCCAGGGAGACAGGGTAGCTGCCTCCAGTGGAATTGCAGTTTGAAACTGGGATTTTCAGGGGCTGCCATTGGCGGGGAGGAAGCCACGCAGGACTCTCCCAGGTTCAGCTCGCTGTTCTGCGGTTGTCCAGAGACACGAGGGCTCAGGACTAGGTCCACAAGCGCCCCCTGCCCCTTGAAGTGTGGGAGCAGAAAGCGGGCAGTCGCAGACAGGGCCGCGGCTGTGGGAAGTGAAGGGGACGGAGCCAGGGGACAGCTCTTCCAACGTGGATGGTCCTTGTCCGTGAAGTGTTACCGGTTATCGTCCCTCTAGCGCGGCACGGACTTAGTAGATGTGAAATGCGGGGCCTGGTTACAAATACTGGTTGCTGGAGGGTTAGGTCTTAAGAGACAAAGAAAACAAGTATCTGGTTAACTATTTCTGCCCTTGGGATAATTCACAGTTTAAGGAATTTTAGTTTCTTTACTGTTATAAGAAAAATTGTCATCATGCTTGAACGCCACGTTTATAGTACCAATTTCCAATTTGGGAATCCAGGGTGGAAAGTTTGCCCTGAGAAAAACAACCACTTCTCATCACTCTATTGGATGTCACGTGGCTGACCAGCCATCACCCCCATCAGAGAGGAGGTGACGGAGGACCCCAGCCCCATGTGAGCTGTGGCCAGGCCGGGAACAGGGCAGGCTTCCTGCCCAGGCTTCGGTTCACTCCCACATCATGCTGCCCAGGTGCCTTTAAATGGTTCGGTCTCCTAAAGCATTAAAAAAAAAGCACTGACTTGTAAAGTGTCCTCTGAATGCAGTCTTTGGTGAACCCATGGCACACAGCACGCACCCAAACCTTTGGAGAGAAATGGTAACGTCACCATGTCATCAAGTTGCAGCTTAGGGACTACGCAGGTTTAGTGGGGTGTTCGCAGGAAAAGGCTTCAGAGAAATTTGACAATTGGCAAGTGCACTTTCTTGACCTTTTTAAAAATAGTCTGAGTCACTTTCACTTTCAGCCTCCAAACTGTGCTGAATGAATCCTTTGTGCAATTTACAGAAAGTGAGGAACTGTTTGGCAGGTGAGATAAGTTCAAATTCCTAATATCCTCTCCTGCATTGAGTGACAGTTCTTTTGAGTTCTGAAACACACTTTTTACGATGCCTGGAACTTGCTTGAATGCAACCACAATTTGAGTGCTTTAAGAAATATAAGTACAAGAAATGTGTGATGTGCAATAACAGACAGGAAATGACAGCCCACATCTGACTTGGTGGAAAGAAATTCTAACTATTGGAGAGGTGTGATTGGAATATTTATTTTTAATACCTATCAGCCGCTCTGTTGGGTGCTTGCTTAACACCGGTAGAGGAGTGCACATAACATTGAAAAGCTACTTTCTTTTCCTCTGGTCTTTGTGGGAGTATGTAGTGTGACCTGTGATTGTTAAATCACTCTTCTAAAAACACTGATGGAGGATGTTTTGTGCTGGCCCATCCGTGGTGCCCGAACTTCTGGGTTCCGTGATGCGGCGTGACCTCAGTGCGCCTGCCATTGGGCCAGGCTTAGAATGGACTGGCAACCTCACACTCCAAGCCCCCGAGCTTGCTCTAGTTGGCTCGACTTACAGTTCATACACACCCACATATGCTTTCTGGGTATTAAGAAATGTTCGCATGTGTGCATAAGGAGATGTATGTTGAATTTACTGAAAAACTTGACAGACCTGACATTTTAAACTGTGTCCAGTTTCCCCCAGGGATAAGCTAGTCTTCAAAAGTAAACATGATGAATAGCGTAGCGGTTGTGGTACCAGAAAAAAGAGCTGGGCCTCAGCACTGGGCTGGTGCAGCCCCACCGCTCTTGCTCGGTGACCTGCGGCAGATGCAGAGTGGTGGCCACGTCTGTGAAAGAGACCTTGTCTCGTCTCTGCGTCAAGCCTGAGAGTGGGGATTCCCAAGGCCGCTGGGCCTGGAAAAGGTATTGCGTTCGTGGACTCTATTCCGTAACTTCAGATCAGCATCCTGGGGTTGGCTCCAGAATCAGCGTTGCGGGAAAAGGCCACCTTGGCGATTTTAGTTTTTTAGATATAATTCATGTACCATAAAAGTCACTGTTTAAATTTCATAATTCAATGGTTTTTTAGTGTATTCAGAGTTGTACAACCATGACTGCTATCTAATTCCAGAATATTTTCATTATCCCAAAAACAAGCCCTGTGCTCGTTAGCGGTCTCTCCCTATTGCCCCTCCCCCAGCCCCTGGCAACCGCTGATCTGCTTTCTGCCTCTGTGCATTTGCCTGTTCTGGACATTGCACATGAACGGAGATGTAGCAAGTGGCCTTTTGTGTCTGGCCTTTTCTTTTACTGCACACAGAATTGTCGAGTTTAACCATGGAGTAGTGGTGTCAGTCCTTTCCTTTCTATGGCTGACAATGTTCCACTGTACGTACACACCACATTTGTTTAGCCCCTCCTCAACCGGTGAACATTTGGGTTGTTTCCATTTCGGGCTATTATAAATAACGCTGTTATGACCATGTGTGTACAAGCATTTGTATGGATGTGTGTTATGATTTCCCTTGTGTGTTCCTATTAATGTAAGTGGAATTACTGGGTCACATGACAGCCTTGTATAATTTTTTGAGAAACTGCAAAACTAACCAACTGCACCATTTTACAATACCCCCACCGATGTATGAAAGTTTCAATGTTTCCACATCTTCACCAACTCTTGTTACTGATTTTTTTGATTGTAGTCATTCTAGTGAGTGTGCAGTGGTATGTTAGTGTGATGTTGATTTGCAGTTCCCCAATGACTAAAGTTGTTGAGTGCATGTTCACATGCTTGTTGGCCATTTGTATTTCCTCTTTGGAGAAATGTCCATTCAAACCCTTTCCTCATTTTTAATTGAGTTATTTGTCATTCTATGGTGGAGTTTTAAGTGTTCTTTATGTATCATGGATACAAGTCCCTCATTAGATACACGATTTGCCAATCTTTTCTCCCATTTTGTAGGTCGTCTTTTCATATTCTTGATGGTGTCATTGGAAGCATGAAAGTTTTTAATTTTGGTGAGGTCCAGTTTATTTATTGTTTCCTTTATTGCTTGTACTTTGAGTATCTAAGAGATCAATGCCTAATACCAGGTGATGAAAGCTTATGTTCTCCTCTAAGGGTTTTATAGTTTTAACTTTTACATTTAGGTTTTTGATCAGTTTTAGGTTAATTTTTGTATATGGTATGAGGTAGAGGTCCAGCTTCATTCTTTGACAGGCTGACATCCAGTTGTCCCAGCAGCATGTGTTGAAAAGACAATTTTCCATCCATTGGATTCTCTTAATACTCTTGTCAAAGATCAATTGACCATAAATACAAGGGTTTGTTTCTAAACTGCCAATTTTACGGCATTGATCTTTTGTCTGTCCTTATGCCACTGCCACACTGTCCTGATTCCTGTAGCTTTGTGGCAAGTTTTGAAATTCGAAAATGTGAGGCTGTCACCTTTCTCAAGACTGTCTTGGCTATTCTGTTCCCCTCGTCTCCACAGGAATCGTGGGGTCAGCTTGTGGATTTCTGCCCCAGGATTTCGAGAGGCATTGTTGAATCTGTAGATCAGTTTGGGGACTGCTGCCCTCTTACTAACGCTGTCTTCCAACCTGTGAACATAAGGTGTTTTTTCCATTTGGTTATTTTCTTCTTTTTTCTTTTTTTGCCCTGCTTCCTGAAGTTCTTCTTTAATTTTTTTCAACTCTGAGGTTGTCAGTGTATATTTTCAACTGATTTTGTTACAGTCATTCCTGAGTGTTTTATTTCTTTTCGACGCTACTAGAAATGGAATTGTGTTTTTAGTTTCATTTTTGGATTATTCTTTGTTAGTTTATAGACCTACAATTGGTTTTTATATCTCGATGCCGAGCAGCAGCAGTGTCCTTTCATCTGAACTACTTTATTAGTTCTGATAGTTTTTTTAGTGGTTTCCTTAGGATTTTCTATGTACAAGATCACGTCATCTGAAAGTTTTACTTCTTCCTTTCCAATCTGGTTGCCTTTATTTCTTTCTCTTTTCTTATTTCCCTGGCTAAAACCTTCAGCGTAATGTTGATAGAAGTGGCAAGAGTGGCATCTTGTCTGCTTCCCGAGCTTAGGGGAAAGCATTCAGTCTTTCGCTGTTACTATGTTAGTTGAGAATTTTTTCATAGATGCCTTTATCAGGTTGAGAAAGTTCCCTTCTAGTTTTAGTTTGTTGAGTGTTTTTTTTAATCATGAATGGGTGTTGGGTTTGTAAAAATGCCTTTTCTGCACCTACTGAGATGATTGTGTGGTGGTTTTTTTTTTTATTCTATTGGTATGTCTACTACGTTGATTAATTTTAAGACATTAAACCAATTTTCATTCCTGGGATGAATCACTGGGTCATGATGTATCCTCCTTTTTATGTTGCTGGGTGTGGCTTGGTAGCATTTTGTTCAGGATTTTGGGGTCTATGTTCATAAGAAATATTGGTCTGTAGTTTTCTTGTGATGTCTTTAACTAATTTGGGTCTCAGAATAATAATGACTTCACAGAAAGATTTAGGAAGTATTCCTTTCTCCTCTGTTTTTAGAAGACTTGTGTAAGATTGGTGCCAATTTTACCTTGAAGATTTGGCAGAATTCATCAGTGAAATTATGGACCTGAGCTTTTCTTTGTTGGAAATGTTTTGATTGCTAAATCTGTCTCTTTATTTTTTATAGCTCTATTTAGATTTTTAATTTCTTTTTGACTCAATTTCAATAGTTTGTGTCTTTTTTAGGATCTTTTCTATTTCATTTGTTATCTAATTTGTTTGTATACAATTGTTCAATAGTGTTCCTTCATAATCCTTTTTATCCCTGTAAGGTCAAGGAAGTGTTCCCCCTTCCATTCTTTTTTTTTTTTTAATGCAACATACAAACTTACTTAACAAAAGTAACAGGTAGAGTCAAACAGGCACTTACATTAAGAGAAAAACTGACCAGAAGAAATTTTAGCTTAAACACCCTCCAGTAACCTACTTGCAGTTGCATTTAGCTGAGCTGTTGCCGTGAAGAATACAGCTCATGCGCAGGTGTGGATGAATGATCTGTACGTTTTGCAAGTATTCATTGAATACTACCTTATATACACATATACATTAAATTTGAAAAGGATTTAACTGATGATCCCAGGTACACTTCATTTTTGTTGATCTTTTGGACGAGGCCGTCGAAAGAGAAGAAGGTGCGGTTCTGGCTCATGAACCATGTAATGAACCCAGGCTAGCCTCTGCACACCGAGTCTCCTCCACAACTCTTCAGACATCAGACGGGTCTGGGGTACTTGCTTGGAAAGTTCCCTGGGTAACATGACATGCCAGCACCCGTAGTGCCGTGGAGGTGCTTGTCTGAGAGGCAGACCGGCTGGGGGGCCGTCCTGCTGGCGCGGGGGCGGGAAGGAGTGCAAGAAGCGGCACGTCTGCGTCCGGCAGAGGAAACGACTCCCCCTTCCACTCTCGTGTTTCTTCCACTCAGTGTTTCAGTCTCTCTTTTTCTTGGTCAGTCTAGCGAGGTTATCAATTTTGTTGATCTTTTCAAAGAACCAACTTTTTGTCATCAATTTTCTTTATGGTGTTTCTTATTCTCTATTTCATTTTTTTTCCATTATGATCTTTACCATACCCTTCATTCTGCTTGCTTTAGGTTTAGCTTACTCTTATTTTTCTAATTTCTTAATATGGAATGTTAGATTATTGATTTGAAATCTTTCTTCCATTTAATAGAGGCATTTGCAGCTATGCGTTTCCTTCTAAGCACTGCTTTAGTAGCATCCAACAAGTTTTGGTTATTGGTAGAAAAAGTTAACATAACAGGCCCGAATGGCCGTCCCCAAGAAGGACTGATTGCAGGATTGGCCCTGGCTGGAATTTGGGAACTTAGATTTTGGGAGATTCCCACCAATCCCAGACCTGGTAAGAGTTCTATGCCTTAAGTATTTATACAAACAATATGGTGTATGCTAAATCTATGCCTTCCTTTTAGGACTGTGGAATTTGGGTATTTGCCAGGGGGAGTATGCCTACATAGCCAGCCCCCCAAAAAAACCCTAGGTTCTCAGTCTCTAATGAGATGTTGGCAACACTTCACACGTGTTGTTGTAATTCATTGCTGGGGGAATTAAATGTATCCTGTGTGACTCCACTGGGAGAGGACCCCGGGACTCTTGCAACTGGTCTCCCCCGATCTTCGCCCTGATTCTTTTCCCTTTGCTGCTTCTACTTGGTCTCCCTTTGCTGTAATAAATGACAGCATGAGCATGACTGCATGCTGAGCCCTAGGAGTCCTCCTGGTGAATCACCGAACCTCCAACACATGTGGTTTTGTTTTCATTCGTCTCAAAGTATTTTTAAATGCCCCTTGTGATATTCTTTCCTTTGATCCTTCGTTACTTTAGGATTATATTCTTTAATTCGCATACTTGTGTATTTCTTAAATTTCCTCTTTTTATTGATTTCAAATTTCATTCTATTGTAGTTGGCAAACATATTTTGTATGACTTAAGTCTTTTTCATTATATTGAGACTTGTTTCATGACCTAACATTTAGTCTATCTTGGAGAAGATTTCACATGCAGTTGGGAGGAATGTGTACCCTGCTGTTGCTGGAATGTTCAATGAATGTCAGTTCGGTCTGATTGGTTTATAGTGTTATTTCATCTTTTATTGATATTTCCTTGTTGATCTTCTGTCTAATTCTATCAATTTTTAAAAGTTAGGTATTGAAGTAGGCAACTATTATTTTTGACTTGTTTATTATTCAACAATAAAAGTCTATTATTTGTCCCTTAATTCTGTTAATTTTTGCTTCATGTATTTTGGGGCTTTGTTGTTAGATGCATATGTGTTTATAATTATTATGTCTTCTTGATGGATTAACCCTTTTATCATTAATGAAATAAGCTTCTTTTTCTCTGGTAACCATTATATCTTAAAATCTATTTAGTTTAATATTAGTATAGCCACTCCGGCCCTCTTTTGGTTACTTTTACCATAGTATATGTTTTCTATATTTTTACTTTCAACCTATTTGTGTCTTTGAATCTAAAATATATCTCCTGTATTGAGTCATTTTATTAATTCATCCTTCCCATTTTACCTTTTTTTTTTTTTTTTTTGAGACAGAGTCTCACTCTGTTGCCTGGGCTAGAGTGCCATGGCATCAGCCTAGCTCACAGCAACCTCAAACTCCTGGACTCAAACGATCCTACTGCCTCAGCCTCCCGAGTAGCTGGGACTACAGGCATGTGCCACCATGCCCAGCTAATTTTTTTTCTATATATATTTTTTAATTGTCCAGCTAATTTCTTTCTATTTTTAGTAGAGACGGGGTCTCGCTCTTGCTCAGGCTGGTCTTGAACTCCTGATCTCAAGTGATATTCCCGACTCGGCTTCCCAGAGTGCTAGGATTACAGGCGTGAGCCACTGCGCCCAGCCCCATTTTAGCTTTTGATTAGAGTGTTTTACCATTGACATTTAATGTAATTATTGATGAGGTAGGATTTGTATCTGCCATTTTGCTATTTGTTTTCTACATGAGAATTACAATTACTATCCTGACTTATAAAATCTATGTTGGATAAAACCAACTTGATTTCAACAGCATACAAAATCTTCCCTTCTACGTAGCCTTGTATTATACTTCCCCTTCCTCTATGCTATGATATTACTGTCATACAAATTAAATCTTTGTGCATTATAAATCCATCAGAACAGCTTTATATGGCTCTGTGAGGTTGTCTTTTAATTTTGGTTTGAGAAAAAGAAGTTATGAATGAAAAATATACTTACACTGTCTTTTATATATGTAGTTACTTTTACCAATGCTCTTTTTTTAATGTGGATTTGAGTAACTTTCCTTTCATTTCAACCTGAAGGATTCCCTTTAGTATTTTTTACAGGACAGGCCTGTAGTGACATATTCTCAGTTTTTGTTTATCTTGGAATGTCTTAATTTTTCCTTCATTTTTGAAGGATATTTTGCTAGATACAGGGTTCTTTTTCTTCCAGCACTCTGAATATGTCATTTCATTGCCTTTTGGCCTCCATGGTTTCTGATGAAAAAGTATCTGTTAACTATGTCGAGAATGCCTTGAGCGTGATCACTTCCTCTGGCTGCTTTCAAAGTTCTCTCTGTCTTTGTCTTCTGACAATTTGAATGATATGTCTCAGTGTGGATCTCCTTGAGCTGATCCTGTTTTGTTGAGCCTCTTGGATGGGTAGATGCATGTCTTTTGTCAAATTTGGGAACTTTTTGGACATTATCTTTTGAAATATTCTTTCTTGAATATTCGTTTCTCCCTCTTCTCTCCCTCAGGAGCTTCCATGGCGCATGTGTTAGTATACTTGATGGTAGCACCCAGGTCCCTCACAGCTGTTTATTTTCCTTTGATCTTATTTTTTCTACTCTTCAGACTTGATAATTTCTATTGGTAAGGCTTCAAGCTTACTGCTTTTTTTAGATCTGCCTTTGAAACCATCTACTGCTTTTTTCATTACAGTTAACTGTATTTTCAATTTTAGAATTATTCTCTGGTCTTTTTACAAAATTTTTAAATTTTTATAACTTTTATTTGTTGAACTTCTCTCTATTGACGTTTCTTGTTTGGTGAGATATCATTTTCATATTTTATTGAACATAATTAAAATAGCTGATTTAAAATAATATTTAGAAAGTCCAACATCTGGACAATCTCAGAGACAGTTTCTGTTGAGTGTTTCTTTTCCTTTGTGTCACACTTCCTTGTTTCTTTGTATGTCTTGCAATGTTTTGCAAAATAATGGACATTTTAAATAACACAATGTGGCCACTGGGGAAATGACATTCCCACTCCCCTAACCTAGGTTCATGGTTGTTGTTTGTTGTTGTTGCTATTTGTTTATATGTTGACTTTTTAAAACTAATTTTGTATGCTTTGTTGTATGTGGTTACTGAAGTCTCTGCTTGGATATCTTAATTGTCAGCTAGTAACTGGACTGAAATTTCCTTGAATGCCTTAAACCGGGAAGTCTCCAACTCCTGCCGAGGGGCCGCGCGTGCACGTTGTGTCCCGCTTGCCACGCCGCGGGACAACTGCCAGCTCTGCTTTGTGCTTCAGCGCCTCCTTCGCAGAGTTGGTGAGAGCGAGGGCCCTCTCAGCTCCTTCCTGAGCCTGGTACAGCCCTGCATGGGAACACAACCTTCTGGACTCCCAGGGACATGTCAGAGCTTCTTATAGCCCCTATGGACATGACTTTCTCATTTTGAGTTTTTTGGTCAGCTTCTTATTTGCCCCAACTGTTTTTACCACCGCAGGCCACTTCGATGCTAAACAGTTGTCACCGGTTGTTTTCCCTGTACACCCTGCAGGAAGTTGTTCCCAGTGAGTAAGGTCCCAAGTCGGGTCAAATAACGACAAGCCCTGTGAGTGGGGATTCTCCCCATTGTTAAATCTCTAGAGAACTGCCAGACGCCCATGTGGCAGGTTTCTAGGAACAGGGCTCAGGGGAAGCTACAAACACATTCATTCTCCTCTGGTGGCTGCTGGTTTTCATGGCTGTGATGATTGTAAGGCTGTTGGTTCTCAAGATGTGTATGGCTCTGGGAAAAGGGGTGGAATAGGGCAAGTTAAAATACCATGAAGCTCGCTGTTCTTACTGAGATTCAGCTATTTTTCTTGAATAAATGCTGCTCAGATTTTTGCAAGCCTTTGGCTAATTTCTAGGGTTCTGGAAAAGTTTTGACAATCTTTTTTTTAAACAATCTTTGCTAGTGTTCTCATTGCTCATATGAAGGAGTGGATTTTTGGAGGTTCTCACTGCACTGTGCTCACTGACGTCACTCCCCCCAGCTGATTCTAATGCAACCACGTATACCATGGGCTGTTATTTGCAAATAAGGTATGCAGAGTAGCTTTCTGACTTCTGGTACATCAAAATTGACATTTATTGAATTATTATTATAATAGCCCAAAATATTGAACATTCCTCACTTCCCAAATGTCAAGTTTGGTTTAGTCAAGGAAGGATAGAATTTGTTGCTGTGTTGTCTTTTAAACATGTGCTCTGAGGACAGGCTCAGGGAACAGAAATGCAGTTTCTGCTGAGGTCCCCTATTTGGTCATGAGGTTGGGTAGTTGTGAGAGATTTGTGCTCATTCAGCCCTCAGGGACTAAACCAAAGCAAATCAATGCATAAATGCAGCAGTCTAGCAATAGAAATCAAAACTTAATTATTGAAATCCCAGCAGTATTTTCTGTTTTAGGAAAACTTTACTTCCATGCTCATAAATTCACATTCTGTTGTTGGACATTTAGATTCTGATGACAAAACCATTTATTAATGTGAACTTCCAGACTTTGGACAAGTTTTCAAGTATAGTAAGAGTTTGCTAGTAATGAAATCCAAAAGTCTTTTTCACAAAAAAAGGAGAAAAATGAAAACAACCACGATGAAATTTGATTATTATTTCTAATATATGTTAGGGATGCAGATATATTCTAGTTGATTAAATATCAGAAGAATCTGTAGGCTAAGGTGTTATTGAAAACAGCCCCACTGCACTGAGCCACTTCGAGGGCAGAAGACTCGTGTGAGTCAGCTCACTCCCGCGGCGCTGCTACCTCTCCGAGCTTCTCAAACACAGTGGCCATTGTTACCATGGTTAATTATTAGTCTGCTCCAACAGAATTTGTGTTGATGTTACAAAAACTGTTTATGCTACACAAGCTCTTTATTCATGTAATAATTATAGCATATTTGTCTTAAGTATTTCGCAAGTGTTCTCTTTGGATGATACTGGCAAGATTAAGTAATAGTTTCTTGCTCACATTGTTGCTCAAGAACATCAAACTTAATGGATTGAGATTTGATATATAATATTTATGTCTTTGGCTCCTAGCATCTTTAGCCTTTTGCCTTTCTTACGTATCAAATAATCTTATTGTGGGGCTATGTCTATTGTTTCTAACACAAATGCCAGGAACCACTTGAGTAAAATATTTGATTGTGATTTTAATGGAGAGTTTATATAATGATCAGGAGTAATACATGCAAGCCAGCCAAACATCGTGCCAGAAACCAGGGACTTCAAAGAGTCTTCCTTTTAGAACTCTAATGGAACTGAAATTTGTGTTTTTCCATATTGTCCAGCTTACTCATTGGCAATAAGTAACTGTTGGCAAGAAGCACGCATCACATGTTCCCGGTTCTGCCTCGGAAAGGTCAGCAGGAGGCCCAGACGCTGGCTTGTACTCAGCTGCGTGCTCTGATCCTGGGACACGTGGTTCAGAGCGTGTTTTGCAACGTTATGTGGCTGATTAATGGTCACTTGCACAAGAAGTTTTCATTACCCTTACTGCAAACACCCTGGGAATGATTAACTTTGTGACATAACTCTCATCACACAAAGATGGGAGATTCAAACAGAGCTTCAAAATAATGTGCTTCAGAAATAACCAAATGTGTTTTGGCTTCTTAATGTGTATGTGATTAACAACTGTTTTAAAGTCGGTGAGTGAAATAGAGAAACCTATTTGGGATTTATTTTTCTTTTTTTCTTTCTTTCTTTTCTTTTTTTTTTTTTTTCAGAAATAGGGGTTTCAATGTGAGATTGGTTCATGTGTGAACACTCTTCTACCATACTGTAATTTTATCTTTATATATTCTAGTTCGTTGTTGAAAATGTCAGATCCGTTTCATAGCTCTCCGTCTCATGAGCCAAATATGGAGTCTACAGTTGCTTTTTTCCTAAGCATTTTCAGAGCTACAGAGATATGATTCGCATATTCCCACACACAATGGAAAGTTATGGCGATACTTGTTATTGAGTCCATTCTGCATTTTCTTGTAGATTTTCGAATCTTATCAATTGAGTGCGGTCTGAAACGCTGGATGCATGTAGACTCTGTATTGTGAGTAGAAGAAACTCAACCAAAGTAGCTCAGGAGAAAGGAAGCTTCATTGATTCTTAGTCCTGAGCTGTGGAAGGACAGGGGAGTGGCATCCTCAGGGACACGGGAGCCAGGGTCCCAGGGCTGCGGGGACGCTTCCCACTTCTCATCACACATGGTGTCTGGTGGTAGCCGCATTCTTTGTGTCTGTCCCTGTAGACCAGCTTCACCTGAGGGCAGCTGGGACACCGCCTCACCGCCAGGGAAGGAGGGGACCTCTCTTTACTCCCCACTCAGAAACTCCCAGGAGAGGCCTCTGATGGGCCTAGCTAAGATCACATGTCCTCCCTGTGGCCAGGGAGGTGG
>CAUYSK010080885.1:0-24303 GCA_963575035.1 Avahi laniger
TGAGCCCAGGAGTCTGAGGTTGCTGTGAGCTAGGCTGACGCCACGACACTCACTCTAGCCCGGGCAACAAAGCAAGACTCTGTCTCAAAAAAATAAAAAAGAAAAACAAAACAAAAAAAAACTGGTATTATTGTAATAACATTTTGTAACTCTACTTTTTGTTTTTAACATGATTTAAAAGATGAATACATTAAAAAAATAAATTGGTCTATAATCTAGTATTATTGTAACTCTGTAACTCCACATATTGTTTTCTATATAATTTAAGAGATTAATGCATTTAGGAGATATATTAATTTATGTTTTGGGGTACATGATGTATAAAGATGTAACTATGTGACATCAACAATTGAAAGAAGAAGGGATGGAGCTTGAAAGAATCAGAATTTTTGTAGGTTACTCAAGTTAGGCTGCTATAAATTCAAGTTAGTGTCATAACTTTGGGATGTTAAACATATTCCCCATTGTAACCCCAAAGAAAATAGCTATAGAACACAGTTGGCCCTCTGTATCCATGGGTTCCACACCCATGAAGTCAACCAACCACAGATTTAAAGTATTCGGGAAAAAATGGATGGCTGAGTCTGTATTGAACATACAAAAACCTTTTCTCCTCGTCATTATTCCCTAAACAATACAGTTTAACAACTATTTACATAGCATTTACTTTGTATTAGGCATTATAAGTAACCTAGAGATGATATAAAATATATGGGAAGATATGTGTAGTTTATATGCAAATAGTATACCACACTATTTTATTTGAGCATACATGGATTTTAGTACTGCAGGAGGTCCTGAAACCAATCTCCCACAGATACTGAGGGACAGTTGCATGTACAAAAGGAAATGAGAAAGGAATTTACATGTTTCAAATAAATAAATTGAATACAAAAGAAGGAAGTAATGCAGGAAATGAAGGACAAGAAGTTATAAGGCATATAGAAAACAAATAACAAAATGACAGAAGTCCTTCCTTATCAGTAATTACTTTAAGGATAAATGAATTAAATTCTTCAAGCAAAAGAGACCAGCAGAGTGGATTAAAAAACGTGATCCAACTAGATGTTGCCTATAAGAGACTAACTTAGACCCCCCAAAACACAAAGAGATCAAGAGAGAAAGTGTAACTCCATAAACAAAAACACCTTTTTGCTGTTGTCTTATGTTTCAAGTTCCTAGGCCAGTAAGACTTGCTGACCAGAACTTTGTAACTTTCTGATTCACTGATCCATTTCCTTTTGAGTTGCTTTTCAGAAACAATGAAACCTCCCTGCAGCCACAAGATAACTACAAGGCCTTATATCACCAGTTTGTTCAGAGAAGACAAGATAAGCGGCACTCCACCATAGATCTTGCACAAGGACGCACTGAGGCAACCTACTCCCCAAATCCCACCTGTGCACAAAAGGATGACCAATATTAACCCCTAGCTCATTATACTACTAAAATCTCTGCTCTGGGAGGGGCTTATCTGCCATTCTTTGATCATACAATGTGTGTGCCAGTATGATTTCTCGCTGTGCTCCTGTCCTCTGCACTCTGCCCCAAACATGTAATGATGCTCACTCACTTCATGCATTATTCATTTTACCTCTAGAAGAACCCCTGACTCCATCAGTTGGGGAGGCAGATTAGAGGCATCCCTTCCACCTCCCATTTGACACCCTCTGCAATAAATTTGCTTTCTTTCTTGACAATCCTTGTTGTTTCAGTAACTGTCTTTCTGTGTGGCGAGCAACTAAGCTGAGGGAAACCCCCTTTGTGGGTTAGTTAATAAAAGGATGGAAGAATATATTCCATGCAAATAGTGGCCAAAAGAGCACAGGGGTGGCTATACTAATTGAAAGGATGGCATTGTTAGTAAGCCATCTAGTGTTAAAAAAAAAAAAGGGGGTGGAAATCACTGCACATAATGGCCCTTTGTTTGTTTAACCACCTGTGGCTTAACTTGGTTTTTTTAAGAGCTTGTTTTACAGAACTGGAATAGTACCGGACAGATCCTCCATATTAGCCGGACCATACTCTGAGTAGTCCGATAAAGCCAGTCTAGCAGAGAAGGGGAAAGAAAAAGAAAAAAAAAACACCTCCTCTTATCATTCTGCAATAATAAAACCTCAAGCCACTCATCATCGGTGCTGGCATTCCTTCTTTCTTTCTTTCATGCCATACCCTTTCCTCTCTTGGAAAGTAAAATAAACTTTTTGCTTCAAACCTACCCTAATCTTTGAGTCGGGAATTCTTTCTCAGCCTGCAGTGCAAGTTCCCACCCTAACACTAAAATTAGACAAAATAGACTTTAAATCAAAAAAGTTTACGAGATACAAAGAAGGACATTATATATTAATAAAGGTTCAATACAGCAAGAAGATATAACAATTATAAACATTTATGCAGAGCCTACTTCAGCAGCACATATGCTAAAATGGGAACGATACAGAGAAGATCAGCATGGCCACTGTGCAAGGATGACATACAAATTTGTGAAGCGTTCCATATAAAACAAATTATGTATCTAATAACAAGTCATTAAAATATGTGAAACAAAAACTGACAAAACTGAAGGGAGAAACAGACAATAATAGTTGAATACTTTAATACCTCACTCTCAATAATGGACAGAAGATAAGTAAGCAGAGGACTTCACAAAAAAAACCCAACTAGATGTAACAGACATACACAAGACATTCTACTCAACAACAGCAGTACACACATTCTTCTCAAGCGCACATAGAACATTTTCCGTGACAGGCCACATCAGACTACAAGTTAAGTCTCAGGAGTTTTAAAAAGATAACACACAAAATTTCTGCCTGAATAGACATTTCTCCAAAGAAGACAAATAGATTATAATAAACACATAAATAGATACTCAACGTAACTATTAATAATCATTAGGGCAATGCAAGTCAAAGCCATAATGAGATACCATTTGACACCCTTTAGGATGGCTATGATTAAAAAAAGAAAAAGAAAAAACAAAATACTAAGTGTGGGTGAAGATGCAGAGAATCTGGAATGCTGTGCACTGTTGACAAGAAGGTAAAATGGTATAGTTACTATGGAAAACAGTATGGCTGTTCCTCAAAATTTAAAGATAGTATTACCATGTGATCTAGCAATTCCACTCTGGGTGTGTACCCAAAAGCACTGAATGCAGGGTCTCAAAGACACATGTACCTCCATGTCAGGAGCAACATCGGTCACCCATGACAACAGCAGCATCAGTCACAAAAGCCAGAACACGGATACAGCCATAAGTGTCCATCGATGGATGAACAGATAAGCAAAATGTGGCAGATCCATACAAAGGAATATTACTTAGTCTTAAAAAAAAAAAAAGGAAATTCTGACACATGCTACAGTACGGATGAACCTTGAGGACATCATGCTAAGTGAAAAAAGCCAGTCACAAAATGACAAACACTGTATGATTCCACTTATGAGCCACTTAGAGTAGTCAAATTCAGAGAGACAGAAAGTAGAGTGGTGGATGCCAGCAGCTGTGGAGACGGGGAATTGGAGAGTTACTGTTTCATAAGATGAAAAAATATCTGGACATGGATGATAGTGCTGGTTGCACAACATTTGTGAAAGTCTTTAACACCACTGAACTGTACACTTAAAAATGGTAAATTTATGTGTATTTTATAATTTTAAAAAGTGAAAAAATTTAAAAACTAAACAAAACAAAACAAGAATAATTCCTATTTGACTAATCCACCAACTTGAAAGACAGGCTCATTTGTTTCATTTGCTTTCAAAACTTAGTGATTGGTTTTCCATTTTTATTTAATTTTGTTTTAGTAAGTACAACATTTACATGGTTCAGAAGTCAAAATTAAAATAGGTATATGCAGAAAATTTTAGCTGCCTCCTATTCTGGTATCCCCCTATAGGTAGCTTTTTTGGTTTTGGTTTATGTTTCCTTTCTTTTATAATAGAACCTAATATATAAGCACAATCTACATATTTTAAAAAATGCACTTTTAAAAGGTATACATACTTCAATATACAGGCTTTTTGGAGGCTTCATATCCTGTGTAATGTCCAAACCTTCATCTCCTCCCAGTGACCTCATGTAAGTAGCAAGGGACTTTTTATAATGACTGAACCACTCCATCTGCAAACATAAGAGATTGGTCATTCGACAAACTTGTAAGAAAACTTGCACAAACTGTATACTCATCCTTTCAAAAATAGTACACATCTCAACATGAATAATTATTTCGACCATTCATTCATTTACACTACAAACATTACTGATTGCCCTCTATGATCTAGGCATTGGTCTGGGTACTTAAGATCAATCATTCAACAAAGCGAACAAAAATCTCCCCTCTCACAGGGCTTACACTACAGCATACTTAATCGTAAACCTCAAGAACATTCAAACAGAAACATGAAAGAGACACTATTTTAGAGTTATGCTTTCCTCAAACTCTGCACTAATGCTATTTTTCTTTCTTTTTTTTGAGATTGGATCTTACTCTGTCACTCAGGCTGGAGTGCAGTGGCACAATCATAAGTCACTGCAACCTCGAACTCCTGGGCTCAAGTGATCCTCCCGCCTTAGCCTCCCGATTATCTCAGACCACAGGCATGTGCCACCATGCTTTGGCTACTTTTTAATAAATTTTTTTATAGAGACAGCGTCTCACTATGTTGCCTAGGTTGGTCTTGAGAATGCAAAGTAATTATAAAGGGTTTCTTTTCGGGGTGATGAAAATGTTCTGGAATAAGATGGTCATAATCGATGCATAACTCTGTGAACATACTAAAAACCACTGAACTGTACATTTTAAAATGGTAAACTTCATGCTATGAATTGTATCTTAGTAAATTTGTTATTTTTTAAAAAAATTGTTGTGAGAACTGAAAGAAGACCCTAAATATATGGAGGGATATACCACGTTCACAGATTGGACGATTCAATATTGCAATAATGTCAACTGATCTATAGATTCAATTCAATCTGAACCAAAATCTGAACTCTTTTAAAAATAGAACTTGACAAATTGAGTCTAAAATTTACATGGAAGTGGAAAGGGCCCAAAATAGTTGAAACACTCTTGAAAAAGAACAAGACATATCATAAAGTTACAGCAATGACAACAGTAGAATTGGTGTAAAGACAAACAGGCTAACAAAATCCCATTCAAAATCCACAGAAATACTGACGCTCGATGTATCACGAAGGTGGCACCAGGCACACAGTGATGGAGAAAGGAGGATCTTTTCAATAAATGGTGCCAAGTCAACTCAATATCCATTCTCAAAAATGAAATGTGACTCCTACAGTATACACAAAAAACAACCCCAGTACTGGAGATCTCTTTGTGAAAGGTAAAATATAGCCCCTAAAAGCTTATGTAGAAAAATATCTTAATAACCTTGGGGTAGACAATGATTTCTCCAATTGGATAAGAAACAAAAACAAAAAACTAACCATAGAGGCAAAAATTAATAAGTTGCTCACATTAATAATAATCCAGAACTTCTGTTTATTACAAGATGCCATTAGGAAATTGCAAAGCCAAAAGCTACAGATGTGCAGACAATATCTGCAATACACATAATTGACAAAGGACATAAATAACCAGAATATAAATGTTACAAAGTAATAAGAAAAAGATCCAAATGTCCATCAACTGATGACTGGATGTAAAGTAAAAATGAGTAAGAGACTTCAATATATATTTCACAAAAGGGGATATCCAAATGGCCAATAAACAAAAGAATACACTCAGTTTCATTAATCAGTAAAACGCCAACTAAAATGAAAATGAGATACCACTACATACTATCACAGAGGCTGAATTTAGAGACCGACTGCATGGGTACAAATGTGGACCAACAGGAGCCAGAGACACTGCTGATGGGAACAGAAAGGACACAGTCCTTTGGACAACCACCGGACATTATCTAGGTGAACATACACATACACTACAGACTAAACCCAGAGGTCCTGAATGCCAAGGGGGCATGTGGCAAGATCCGGTGACACTCTGGTTGCCATGACTTGAGGGAGGGGAGCACTACTGGCTGGTTTCTAGTGGGCAGAGCCCAGGGCTGCTGCAAAATATCCTACAATGCTCAGGATAGCTCTCAACAAATATTTATTTAAACCAAAACGTCAATAGTATTGAGATTTAAAAACCCTGGACACAAGTGACCATATAAATTATATGTTGTCCATATAATTTATTGTAAAAAGGTGTCCAGAACACTTTTGAGAATAAGAGGTAATATTAATAATTATGTTGGAACAACAGGCATCAACTAGGATATATGGCTCCTCTACTGGCAATTCCACTCCCAGGTACCTATCAGAAGTGCATAATTACCATACTACAACAATGGTCATAATGGCATTGTTCATCACTGTCAAAAAGTGAAAACAATATCAATAATAAATTGTAGTCTCTACTTAGAATAAAATACTATACAGCAGCGAAAAGAAATGAACTACAGCTAATACATCAACAAGGTAGAATCTCAAAAATATGTTTAGTTAAAGATGTTGGTCGTTAAAGAATTACTTCATGAATCTATTTATATAAAGCTCAAAAAATGAGCAACATTATAGTGTTTAAACAGGATGCGTGCCTAGGTGCATAATATAATAATGTTTTAAATAGTAAGGAAGTGATTAGTCTCCACAAAAGTCAGGAGGTTAGTGGCCACTAGGAGGAGGGACACTGCTTTCGAGGCCACATCCTCTTTCTTGAACAGGGTCATAGGTATGTGTGAGGTCCTCAGTGACACACCATTAGGCTGCACATCTATGTTTTGTGCACCTTTCTGTATGTGCATATGTGTGTCTACATGTTTGATTTTATAATGCAAATGGTTAAATTAAGGGATCAAGAAAGATTCAAAAGGACTCAAAGCGGATATATGCCTAGGTGGGTAAAAACTGCACTATATTTTATAATAACAAAAGATAAAAAATATTATTTTTGTATTGATAAGTATGATGAAATAGTTTCCTGAGAGAGATGTTTCCAAATGAGTAAAAAAAGGGATCTTTCCACCTTGGTCTTTTTTACAGTGTCTCCACTGAGAATAGTAGAGTATAAGACCCCAAAGAGAAGACAAAGTAGAAGAAAAATCAGAAGCTGCTTTGGCAATGAGGGACCCCTATCCAGTCTCATTCATGGATGTAAGGGCAAAGTAGAATAGACATGATTCTTCCACAAAACATACTGACACAAAATATTTATTTATGGAAAAATATTAATAGGAAAAACATTTATTTTCATTATCTTTTATGTGTTAGTGGCTTGAAGATTTTACATGTGTGTGTGTGTGTGTGTACATGTGTGTATACATATTTTTTTGTTTGTTTGTTTGTTTGTTTTAGAGACAGGGTCTCGCTCTGTTGCCCAGGCTGGAGTACAGTGGCAGGATCACAGCTCACTGCAACCTCGAATTCCTGGGCTCAAATGATCCTCCCGCCTTGGCCTTGCAAAGTGCTGGGATTATAGGAATGAGCTACCATGCCCAGCCTAAGATTCTACATTTAAATAGAAATTTTAGGCAATCAAAAAACAAAGCCAAAGAAAACACAAAAGATTTTACTATTCTGAAATTAGATATTGAAA
This sequence comes from Avahi laniger, assembly GCA_963575035.1. Lineage (NCBI taxonomy): Eukaryota > Metazoa > Chordata > Mammalia > Primates > Indriidae > Avahi > Avahi laniger. The sequence continues at coordinate 7,608 of CAUYSK010080885.1, forward strand.
AGATTTTTGCATATTATCTATATACCCACTTTCATATTCTTCCAATGGTGGTTTCTCTAAACATTGCTAAAGCACAATCATCTCTGTTTCATGTTGGTGCCTTATATTAGCTCTGCTTTTTACTTTTATTGTTGCTGTAAGTCATCAATATTGAGATCATCATCCCTGCTAATATTTATACAAAGTGCTTACTGTGGACCAAGAAAATGCTAAAATTTTAACATGCATTATTTTGTTTACTCCCTATAATCAATCCAGATGTAAGTACTATTATTTTCTTTTCATCAATGAAGAACTGAAGCTTTGAGAGATTGGATAATTTACCAAAGGGCTCAGAGTTAATAAGCAAGGTGGGGACGTGAACCCAGGTGACAGACTTGAGCCCACATGTCACCACTGAAGCACTACGCTTGGGTAACAGACACTCGTGGCGACACTCAGACCTGATGGTCTCCTGTAAGGTGTCAGGGATACCCAGGAATATTCTTTGTTGCTGGTCCAAAATGGTTGATGCAGTTGCACCATGCCACTGCTTAGGCAGGGCTATCTGCAGTCTGGTACCAAGTGTACCTATATTGGTTTCTTATTGTCATCCTTGAGTTTTTCCAAAACTCTACTACCGAGAGACAGAAGACAAGTACATTTCTTTTTATAGATGAGGACACTGGGATAGAAGGAAGTCATTTGCCAGTTTCACAGTAATGCACAAACTCTTCCAAGAAACTCTCAGGTTTTACTACTCTCAAACGGCTTAATCTCTAGACCCATTAACATTCTTTTATATGCTGTTGATATGGTTATATTTTATTAACATAGGAACTGACTTTGCTAATTCAATAATCACAAAAAAATGCTATCCTCAGAAATACAATGCCCAATATGAAATCTAATAGATGTGCTTGAATAAATGTATATAGTTTGCAGCCATTTATAAAAGTATAAGAAATACACTAATCTATTATAAAATATTTTATGAGAAAAATCATGATATTAACAGCTATCATTAGAGAAGCAACACAGTATTCTGTTCATTTCACCGTAACACACAAGAAATACCCTAAAGTTTAATTACCATTAAGTAGATCTGAACACAAAGAACATGGAAATAAACTGAAAACTGAAGTACTAACATGTTACCAATTTCATAGTTATTGGCAAATCTGAGACAGAGGTTACTCACTTATTTATCCAGAAAATGGAAAGTATAAAAAGACCAATGAAAGTCTGTTAGCAAATTGATCACCACTTTCGAAAATGTGCAGAAGCTAATGGCAAATGAATCGAACATTTGCTTTGTTAAGCTGTGTGCTATAGTACTCAAACATAGTAACTGTTGACATTATTGAGTGCCATCATATGCTGCATTCCATATGGATCACCTGAAGTAACCCTGTGATTAGCCTTGTAATAACCGTGTTATAGAATAGAGAATTTCGCTGGCCTTTGTCCCCTGTTCCTGGGAGGTGGCTCCTAAAATCCTTGGACTTTCTCAAGTGATAGGAGTGTCTTGTTATTCGTGGTGGGCCCTGATCACATGTGCTAATGGGGAGACTCATATTGGGCCCTCAGATAGTCTGTGCTAACGAGATGACTCAGAGTCCGGGCTGGTTGCCCCAGAAAGACCAACCCTGTGATGAGAGGATGAGGTTTCATCCTTGTTATCAGTGTGACCTCCAGGGAGGGGTGGGAATTGGGCTCAATCACAGGACCAAGATTCAATCAGTCTATGTAATGAAACTCCAACACACTGGACAGCCAAGCATGTGTGAGCTTCCCCGGTTGACAATCCTCTGTGTGTTGTTACACATAAATGTGCCAGGACAATGATGCATCCTGATCCCTCGGGGAAAGGATACTGGAAGCTTCAAGTTTGGGACCCTCCCAGACCTTACTCTATGAGTCTCTTCATTCAGCTGGCTCTCATTTGTATCTTTTTTGCTGTAATAAAAACTAATGTTAAGTATAGTGATTTCCTGAGTTCTGTGAGTCATTCTAGTGAATTATTGAACCTAAGGGGATAGTAAGACCCCTGAACTTGCGGCTGGCATCCCAAGTGAGGGCAGGCTTGAGGAAGTCTAAGCACTTAACCCCTGATGTCTGGCCTAACTGCAGGTAATGTCAGAAGTCACTGCAACCTGCAACATGTAGGTACTATGATCCTCATTTTGTAAATGAGGAAATTTAGGCATAGAGAGAGGTCAAGTTACTTGCTCAAGATTAGACAGTTAGTGGAGAGCCAGAATTTGAATCCAAGTCTGCTGGACTTCAACCCTGTGTCCTTAAATATTGAGCTAGCTCTGTGCCTCAGTGACTAGACAAATCAAGAGTTTCATTACAAATATGAATTTGCAATGTTGACTTGGAAAGCGCACATGTGCACACACACGATTTTATGGAAAATCCCCAAATAATGATGCCAGTTTTTTAATCCTACAGATGGCTCACTAATCAGTATTATAATGACACTCTACTTTGTAAAGTAACAGCAGAGTTTTTCATACAGCATTTAAAATTACTCCTCACCACATATTTCCTATCACACTATATACTAAATAAATACAAATCAAAAATTGCTGAAAACAGAGGTTAAAAACAAAAAGAGAAATACCAATAAATACTATTTTAGAACAATGCCAGCACTTCAGCATTTTCCAAATTCATACGCTTGAACAACAATGCTAACTTACTTCTTCAGCAGACATGTGGAATTGTAATGCATTCGGCAAGACGCTGCCATATTCCCACCTGAGCGCTCTGATCCGAAGCAACCGGTCATACCTAGGACACTGAGAAGGTATTAGTGGCATAAGAATAACAGGGGCATCTGAAGTGCTTCTGGCAAGTAGAGACCCAGAACTCAAAAGAACCTGAGTGTCATGTGTGGACTTTACTTGGCTCCTGACGCAAACAGCCAGCTGTGAGAAACAAGGCGGCTGTGAGCACACACTGGAGAGCAGGCCTGAAGGAACTGTCCCCTCCCCAGGCATGACAGAAGCACCAGGGCCCTGGGGGAGAAGGTCCCAAAGGTCCTATTTCTTACGGAAATAAGAAAAACACTAAAAACACTACTGTATTCAGTGGTGAAGTGCCATGATGCTCTAAAATAGTGTGGCATGAATAAATAAGACACAATGAAGAAAACACGGTAAAACAATATAAGTCATTAAACCTATATGAGATAGCTCTGGGGGTTCATTATGATATTATTCTCCCTACTCCCAACGTTTTATAAATGTTGCAATTTTTCATAAGAAAAAGTTTTAAAAATGGAAAAAAGAAAAATCTGGAATGATTATAAAGAGAGACAAATCTAAGATTTCCTGCTATCCATATGAAATGGTTAACATGTGTAAAACCCTCCAGTGTTCTTTGCCACCACAAGCAAAAACTGAGAAGCTTACAGGTATGCTACAGTGCAGCGTCGATTTCTTAACAAAGAACAGTGTCGAAATTTGATGGTTGGTATCAAATCACTTCGTCCACCTGACTTTGTTTCATTCCTGATAAAAAGCATTTAAAGAAGAAAATACGTATATTTCAGAGTAAGTAAAATTTCCAAAGACACTAACAACTGACTTATATGCTTGTTTTTATCCATTTGTGATTAGCAGTTAACCTTAGTAACTACCTGTACAGGTTAAAAGATAAAAAACCAAAAGCTAAATAACTTGCCTAAGATCATGCTATCTAAGATACATTTCATTTAGCCATTCGGTACTTTGCATCTTTGCACACTGATTAATCTCTAATATAATTTCCAAATGACAAACATCGTGTTTACCCACTTTTTGGAATTCGCTTATCATGTTGAGATAAGAGACAAACCTAACATTTTGGTTCATGAGATTATGGTCCTCTGTCATGCTGTTATTCTATGTAGTACTTGTCTTTCACGGGTACTTTCAAGTCCTCATAATAAAGTGAGTTAAAATGAGGTAAAAATGGTCTTTCACTCATCTAACAAATATTTGTTGATCTTCAACTAAGTGTATTACTGTACTTCAGTATTACACAGAGAGGGAGAAAACTTTGTTTTTACCCTATAAAAAGTATATATCTTTAGATACTAGAATAAGTATCACATTTTAAAAGCAAATGTACAGAATGAATAAGAATCTATTTTGGAGTTTTAAAAGAAACTAGATGAGTATGAAAAGGATTCATTCATGCAGTGCCTGCTCCACGCTAGGCACTGTGTCAGGCCCTGATAATACAGGCAAAATACATGTCTGATCCTATCATGTTTTCTAGATCTGTTCTATGCTCTTCTGCCACCCTAGGAAAGTCTGATTTATTCCCCACATTGTTTACAATGTGCTCTGGATTATAAGGAAATAGCACAAATAAATACACTCAACCTATCAGAGTACTTTATTAAGAGGGCTTTCTAAAAAGATCCACATTTATATATGAGTAATTAAGAAGGAATAATTTCTTTTCACAAATAATTTTAACCATAAATGTAACAACAGTCTCCCCAGAAAGAAACTAGGAGGGTGGGGGACAGAATTTTGGATCATGAATTTGCAAATGGTACAAAATACGGAATATAGGAAAATCATTCCTTTGCTGGACTAAGGCCTGTCAGGTCACCTCGAACACACTTCTTTACTCTGCTCACTTTTTACCTAGTCTGGTCACCTCTCCAGTCACCGGATGACCAGCATCCCCCTCTGCTCAGCTCCTCCAGACTACACAGCAGCCAGGATGATCTTTTTTTGTTTATTTCTTTTTCTCTCCTCTACTTATATAAGTGGGATCTTTTAATTCATGAACTGGCAGCCACCTGTCCCACACTTAAACATCTAAGCTCCAGCCACATTTCTTTTCTTTAAGTATCAGTTTCCTGGGGACCCTGCCCTCTTTCATGACTCAGGGCCTTTGTATACATGCTTCCTCTGCCTAAAATGCTCTTTGCCCACAATTATTGCCTCACTAAAACCCACCTCTCCTTCAGGACTCATCTGAAATGTCTCTTCCTTTGAGAGAACTTCCCTGATCTCTCAACCTAAGCTAAATCTTCAATTCATTTTTCTCTCTCCTGGCACTCTCGTTGCTTTCCTTCATAGCACATATTCAATTTGGTGCATCTGTATTTGGTATCTGTCTTTCGCACTAGACTGCAAGGGCCACAGGGACAGGAATCTTAACTGTGTTGTTTACCGCTGTAATACCAGAGTCACTTATCAGCACAAATTTGTTTAGTCATATTTGTTGAATGAATCAATGAACAGCCTGGGGACTTGAGTTTGGGACTTTACATTTATTTGCCTTATATTTACTGCAAACCTGTTGAGGTTCAATTCCTCATTCCATCTGTAAAGACTTTTCTGTATGTATCCTTAAACACAACAGTTGCAAAATGCTCCTATCACTTTGCGTGTCCTACAAATCTTACTGCATGCTCTTGATTTCTACTTCCAAATAACCTATTAAAACATTGCAGTTAACGAGGCCAAACAGGAAAGTGCATGTCACAGAGATAGACTTCTCTCTAGGCTGAGATATGAATATCTCAACTTTGACCCAGTACTTGGTTCCCTTTTGTGTCTTAACTATTCACCAAGTTACAGGAACCTATAGACTTTGTCCTACAGCCCAGATTCTCCCCTGTGCCAACTACCATGATCAGCTCTAAACAGTCATAAACCTATAGCCCCCTTTGGACCTATTACACTGTTACCTTTGGTAGCACTAGTTCTCAGTGAACTCCACTCAGGCTATCAGAAACCACTGCAGCTCCTGCTAAATTTACAAATTGCCCAATCTCCGTTTAACAAAATGTTAATGAAAACAAATAGTGGAAATTATGTATTTCACTTTGTTGGGGTTTTTACTTTTATGTTTTATTTTAGGGTATGCCATTTCTTCTAGGTCTACCTTAACTCCTTTCAACTCATATCAGTCAAACAATAAATATTTATTAAGCGGTGATCAGCAAAAATTCCTCTAGTTCTGTGCTACTTTGTATATAGATAGAGTATGATCAGGCTCATAGAAAATTTTAAAAAAACCTAATGCAACGTTATCTGATTTCAGCATATTACTTCTTAAACTGTTTTAGAATATTGATCTTATCAAACTTACACATCAGACTGGTTTTGTTCGTATAAAGCTTTCATCTCCTCCAGAACTTGTCTGAGTCCGTCCTCCTAAAACATACACATATTGGTACATATTTATTAATTTCTCCCACCAATTCTGTGGCAATATTCTACCCACACTATACGGTATTTATCTTTGATTTATATTATCAAAAAGCAATAGTTCTTTCACACCCTGTTAGGGTGGTTACAGTAACAACTGTTGGCAGGGATGTAGAGTAATTGGACCCCTTGTATGTTGTTAGTGGGAATGTAAAATAGTAAATCCCTGTGGAAAAAAACCTGATGTTCCTCAAAAAGTTGAACATAGAATTACCATGTGATGCAGCAATCCTAGGTATATACTCAAGAAAAATGAAAACATACATTATTCAAATACTTGTACACAAATGTTTTTAGCAGCATTATTCACAATAGTTAAAATGTGGAAACAACCCAAATGTCCATCAACTGATGGATGGATAAACCAAATGTGGTATATCCATTCAATGGACTATCATTCAAACACAAAAAATGATAAAGTTAGTCGGGCGCGGTGGCTCACGCCTGTAATCCTAGCACTCTGGGAGGCCGAGGCGGGTGGATAGTTTGAGCTCAGGAGTTCGAGACCAGCCTGAGTAAGAGTGAGACCCCGTCTCTACTAAAAGTAGAAAGAAATTAATCGGACAACTAAAAATATACAGAAAAAATTAGCCGGGCATGGTGGCACATGCCTGTAGTCCCAGCTACTCGGGAGGCTGAGGCAGAAGGATTGCTTGAACCCAGGAGAGTGAGGTTGCTGTGAACTAGGTGGATGCCACGGCACTCACTCTAGCCAGGGCAACAAAGCGAGACTTTGTCTCAAAAAAAAAACAACGATGAAGTACTGACAATGCTATAACATGGAGGAACCTTGAAAATATTATGCTGAGTGAAAGATGTCAGACACAAATGGATAGCTATTGTATGATTCCACTTATCTGAAATATCTAGCATAGGCAAATCCAAAGAGACAGAAAGTAGACTAGATATTACCAGGAGCTGCTTACCAGGAGCTGGCAGTGGGGAAGGGGGAATTATTGTTTAATCATGAGAGTTTCTGTTTGAAGTGATCGAAAGTTTTGGAAATAGATAGGGGTGATGGTCACACAAAAATGTGAATGTAATTAATGCCACTGAAGTGTACATTTAAAAATGGTTAATACGGTAAACTTTATACTATGTATATTATACTACAGTAAAAAAAAATAAGGAGGCTGGATGTGGTGGCTCATGCCTGTAATCTTGGCACTTTTGGAGGCTGAGGTGGGAGGATCACTTGAGGCCAGGAGTTCAAGACCTGCCTGGGCAACACAGTGAGATCCTATCTCTATAAAAAATTAAAAATTAGCCAGACACGGTGGTGTGTGCTTGTAGTCCCAGCTACTTGGGAGGCTGAGGCAGAATTGCTTTGCCTATGAGCTTGAGGTTGCAGTGAGCTATAATGATGCCACTGCACTCCAGCTTGGGTAACAGAGCAAGATTGTCTCAGAAAAAAAAAAAAGAAAAAGGAAAAAAGCACAACAAAAAGGAATGAACTACTGACAACACACTGAGTAAGGATAATCTCAAATACATTATACTAAGCAAAAGAAGCCAGACACAAGTACGTACGATATGGTTTCATCTGGCCCTTTACAGAAGAAGTTTGTCAACTCCTGGCACATTGAATTCAACAATATGTAAAAGAGACAAATATAATCTGTAGTCAGAGAAAGCAAATTTGTGGTTGTGTAAGGCTACAGGTGGGAGGTAGCTACAAAGTGGGACAAGGGAACCCCTGAGGTTACAGAAATCTTGACCAGGGTGGTGGTTATAAAGATACATACATTTGTCAAAATTCAAAAACTTATTAAAATGCATATTTTGTTGCATATAAGTTATACCTCAATAAAATTGATGACAAAAAATCAATAGGCCCACAGAAGCAATAAGGCATAACAAAAATATGTAGATAATTTCTTACTTACTGAAAAATGGTCTTAAAAGGTTAATACCAAGAAAAAAAGGAATAGTGTTTTGAGTTTGTACTGTACAAACAGAAAGTCGAAAGGAGTTTTTCTACTATCCACTGTAGTGCAAATTTTCCCTTGGAAAGATAAAACATTAGAATTCTGAAATTCTTAAATGTTGCACAGTAGATCTGCCAACAATCTAAAGAGAAGTGATCCCGTCTACTTTTCCCAGTTTATTTTTAGGGCCAAAATATATGTATTAGCAAAAATGCTTTGGTTTACTACTGGCACAATTACAAAATCAACTATTTAACACTGCTCAAAAGAGATAATTCCTGATGAAAAATGTAAGCATGAATTCTATCTTCCCTTTCATTATCTGGTTAAAAAAATACCATGGAAAGATCTGCTTTATTAGAATTCAGTTAAATATTCCTTTCATCAGCAAATATTATTTTAAGGAATGTTGAAATGCTTGTGTAATTAACATCTGCAGGTATATAAAAACCAAATTCAAATTCAGATCTTTGTCTATAGTGGGAATAACATTTATTCTACGCCCCCACCTCAGATGTAAGTCACTGAGAGCCCAATATAATTTTCTTAAAAATGCGCTTTTTAATTTAAAAAAAAATTACCAGTTCTGCATATAGAAAGGAGGTAATCACTTTTAAATTTGCTGAACACATCATCTAACCATGTAGGATTCTGGAAGCAACAAGGCAGAGCCCCTGCTCTAAACCCACTGGTTATCACACTCCCCCGCCCCCCAGGAATGATTCTTGAAAGCCTGGGCCTCTCAGATCCACCTTCCATCTCCCCCACTCAGTTGAGTCAGAAAGGCCCATCTTTGCAGGCTGAGTCTGTCAGGCTGCTGAGTCACCTGACTAGCAGGTAGGTTTGTCAGTGTAAGGCACTAGTAAGACAAACCTAGAAAAGAGAGTGATTTTATAATTTCTAAGATCTACCGCAGCCCCCCAAAATTGTAAACCAGCACTCATCTTAAAATTTGAGTGAAAAAGAGAGCCAGACCAAGAGTCAGAGCCAGGTTCCAAATCTAGCTCGGCCAGCACCTGTTTGGACAAGTCTCTGCCTCTTTGGGCCTGTTTCCTCATAAGTATGACAACCTCTAAAGTTCTTAGTTCTCCGACCCCAGCATGCAGCTACACTTTACAGCTCAGAAACCCCTACATTCCAACATCTGTACTGAGCTTCACACTGTTGTCTTCTAACTTTTTAAATGAGGTAACTGTTTTGAAGTTGAAAAAACAACAGATTAGAATCCAGAAAACCTGTGTTCAAATTGAGCCTCTGCCTCCAATATGCCGTAAATTCAGACAAGTCCCTTAACTTGGCCCATAATTTCTCTTGGCTCAGTCTCCTCATATGTAAAATAACCTAATTGTCTTTTAATGTTTAAAACAAAACTCATCACCTTCCCTAAAACACTCTTCCTCTTCCTGAAGTCTGTTGTTTACTCAGTTACCTGAGAATTCTCCCAGGACCCCGACCCCTCCCTCTCATTCATTACCCACCCATCTCCTGTCTGAAAAGTCACATGTCCTGTTTGTCACATGTCTCTAAAACACAAATACTGATCTCAGTGCCACTAATCTGATGCAGTTTGGGCCACACACATCTCTCACATGGTCTATCAACCATCCACTAGCCATATGGTCCCTGTTCTTTCTTCCCTTCAATCCCTTCCCCATATTGCTGCCATAGTTATCCTTAAAACACAAAAATTACCCTATCACTCGCCCCACCCCATGTAAGCTTCCAAAATGCCTTACAAGTGAGTATGAAACTCTTCTGAGCTGGGAGCCAACCTTCATAGTCTCCCCACACATCCTGTTGATCACCCTTTCCATGTGTCTTTGTGCTGTGGAATCTTTTGGCTGGGATTCTTCACTCTCAGAGTGACTTCATCTCTGAGGACGATAAGGCTCAAATATACCCTTCTTGGCCTCAGCTCACACTGGTGTTTCTCCTTTGTATCTACATCTCTTTGGTATCATTTATCATGCTGCACTCTATTACCTGTCTTCATGACCTTCTCCCAACAGAATGAGTTCTGGCATCCAAACAGTGGCTGCTCTATAATAGGAGTAGTGAAATACAGAATTTAGAGTGCACGCTGCAGCTAGAGTGCCAGGGTTCAAATCCTAGCTTTACTTCTTACTGGCTGTGTCGTCTTAGGCAAGATACTTAAATTTCCCCAAGCCTATGTGTATACAACTGGCAAAAATGGAAAACAGTGGTTTAAAACTCAAAAGGTTATTATAAAGACGAGATAATGTAGGTCAATTGCTTAGCACCCTGTCTAGGGTAGCAGTAATAGAAAAATAAGAATAATTACAACAGTAATAGTAGCAGCAGCAGAAATAATATTAACAGCTAACACTGACTCAGCCCTTACTGTATGTCAGTGTTCAGAGACCCTTACATACACCCACTGAGGCCTCACCACTCCATGAGGTGGGTACTATTATCATCCTCGTTCTCCCCCATTTTTGCATATACGAAAACTAAGAACACAGAAAGATTGAGTAAATGCCTCAGAGTCCCAGTACGGAGCCAGAATCCCAGTCTGGTTCCAGAGATCTGTCTTTTAATCACCACGCATCGCTGCCTGAGTGAGCAATAAATGCTAATTATCAAGCAACCAATAAACGGTTAAACAAAGAAACAAGACTATATACACAGGAAATTCACCAAATCGCTGGGTGATATAAGCATGAATGCTTTGTATTCCCTCCTATATTTTCTTTGTCGCGTTTCAGGATTTTTATTCTGGACCTCGGAGTTGAGAAAGTGAGAAAGTAAATCCCGCAGGGGAAGCCATCCCTCCCGCAGGCCCGCTCACGCTCCCAGACCCTCCCCTAAAACTCCGCTCCTCCAGCCCTCCCCCCTGGACAACCAGCATCCATCTACCCCGTCCCCTCACATTGAAGGCGGGCAGCTGCCCTTCGGGAGCGCGGTGCAGCTCGCGGACCAACTCCATGGCCTTTTCGCAGAACATGGCACAGGCGTCCTGCTCCTGCGGCCTCGCCAACCGCCAGCTCTCACGACGAAACGGTCACGGGGCTCTTAGCCACGGCGCTCCTAGGGTTCTCAGTCCTGCGGCTGCAGCGGCTCGCCTCCGCCGCCGCTCCGCGCTTTGGCGCCAAACAGGCTTCACCAATAGGAACGCGCTACCGGGATCGCGGCCTACGGCTGCCGAAAAGAGACATTTGCGTCGGCAGCGCAGCCTCAGCACTAGAGGGGCGGGGTGAGAGGGATGCTTCCCCGGCGAGGTCCGTCCTCGCTGGGCAGAGAACCCGTAGCAGAGATGCTGCTTCGAGTTCCGGGTGGCTGGCCAGGCGACTGCGCTCAGCACAGTTGGGGATAAATGCACGCCCGCAGCTTCCTTTTTCTTTTTTCTTTCTGATTCATTCATTTTCGTTCAGGTGCAGAGGGGCACTTTGAAGTTAAGAGGGAAGGCCCAGAGACTTGATGTGCATTGATGTTATGACGCAGCGTTTCGTTTTAGTTTTAGTGCAGACTGTTTGCTTGATGTTAAAGGGAAACCATCTTTTCTTTGGTACCTCCTGTATGGTAGGGACTGCGACATATATTTCATTTAACTCACAACTTATCCCTAAAGGTGATTATTAAGACCCACTACTGATAAGGAAACAGAAGTTAAGTAACTTGCCCAAGGTCACACAGCTCTAAAGTGATTAGATCCTGTACTTAGGCTTTCCAACTCCACAGTACCACCCTTTGATTTTAAGACAGTCATTTAAAAATATTTGTAATATTTATCCTAGATTAACATGAATTCACTAGGCATTTTCTTGCCTAAATGACTATGGAAAATTTCCTAACCATATAAAATCAAACATGGGAATCACTGCTATAGAAACAATTTGTTTTATTCGGCTATTTTTTAAAAAGCAATGTTAATTTCTAAAAAGCAATATTGGATTCATCCTAGCTAACACTAGAAACTATGTTGCTCTTTTGCGAGTATGGATACAGTAGATATGTTATCTGAGAAACGATGAGTGGCATTTCTTTTTCATCTCTACAGTAAGGAATAATTTAGCTGGTGTTTTTTTATCAAGTACTTATATTGAACCATGCTGCAGGATCGTGATGCAAAGACCAGCATCAACAACCCTCTTCAGCCACACCCCTTAATTTCAGCCCAGATGCAAAGTTCCTTAATGACCCTGAGACTCACTTCCTTACCTGTAAATTGGGGACAATAGCACCACCTCTGAGGAGTTGCGATGATTCATTTTCTGCAAATATTTATGAAGTACTATGAGCCGGATATTGGTCTAAAGACACTGGAAGATAAAGCAGCAAAATAGATTCTGTAGATTCCCTCAGAATCTACATTCCAGTGTAGGAAAACAGCAATACACAGATACAGATACATTGATAACAAATATATTGGTGATAAGGTGATAATTGCTCTGTAGAAACCTAAAATCTAATACACGTTTTTGTAAAGTAAATTGTTTCCACAGTTCACTCTTCATATGTTCGGACAAAAAGAAAAAAATACCTATACATTTGTTTCTAATTAAAAGTTAACTACCTGAAAGCGTTTTTTTTTAAGTACGGTCCTTGTGGGAAAAGTTATAAATCTTTAAACCGGAATTGTGATTTGTTATCTTTTTCGTTTCGTTCTATGAACCCTTCTGAGGTTTTCAGTGTGAGGAAAGCCAGAAGCCCCCGCTGGGAGTGGAGCGAGCCGGCTCTGCGCTGCGGCTCCGGCTCGCTGGGTGGCTCCTTTGTGGCCTTCCCCGTGTTCTTCGGGCCACTCGAGTGGGACGCGAAGCGGCCGCGTGTGCTCACGACACTGAGCACCCTGGTGAAGGTAGGCCCCAAGCCCCCGGGGGCCCGCAGACCCATGCGCAGCCAGACCCACTGCCCAGCCCTGCCCTGCGGCTGCCGCGCGGCGGCGGCTTCACTTGCCCTCCTCCAAGATGGCTGCCCGCCGGCGCCTGCGGCTCGGGGCTAGCACCCCGCAGAGCCCTCAGGAGGAGGCCGGGGCGGGGGCGGGGCCGGGGCGGGAGCCCAGCGCTCATTGGCCTGCGCGGTTGACCCGCCCCCGCGCTGGTTCGTAGCGGGCGCGGCGGCCTGGGACTGGGATATGAGGAGCTGTGGGCTCCGTGCTCCCGGCTCCGCGCGGCGGCCGTGGCGGTTGTGAGAGGCGGCGACTGCAGCGCAGGCGTGCGGGCAAAGCCAGCGGGCGCGGTCGGCGGCCGGCCCTGTAGGCTGCGGGATGAGGAAGCGGACCGAGCCCGTCACTTTGGAGCATGAGCGCTGCGCCGCCTCGGACTCGTCCTCCTCCGGCTCGGCCGCCGCGGCGCTGGACGCCGACTGCCGCCTGAAGCAGAACCTACGCCTGGCGGGCAAGGGGCCGGCTGAGCCGCGCTGCGCAGCCGACGCGGGCATGAAGCGGGCGCTGGGCAGGTGAGACGCCGCGCAGGCAGCGGGGCGGGCCCCCTCACCTGCAGGTGCGGCCCGCAGGAAGCCTCCGAGACTCCACCTCCTCCTCATGTTAGCCGCCTGCAGGGGCACCCCGTCACCTGGCCCCCATCCCCCGGTATCCTCTTTTATCCCTTCTCCACCCCTTTTCCTCTTGGCTGGCAAGTAGCCTCCAGCCCCCCCGCCCTTCCCCCAGGCACCAGCCCTCAGGAGCGCTTTTCCCTCCCTTAGTGTCCTCTTCTTGCCCTCCGTGCCTCCTACTCGCATACCCAGCCTCGCATCCCTGCGCTTTCCCTGGTGGGGGCCCTTTCAGCGAGGGGTTTGGAGAGGCCCGCATCATGACCTCGCGTGGGAGAGTAGGGCAGGGGGCGAGGAGTCCTTGGGGAGGTCCCCGGACGCCCGGCACGTCCGAGGTGGGAGGCTGAGGAGCCGGCACCAGACCCTGGAAGCGCTGGGCCCAAAACCGAGCGCATAAGCGAGCGCCCCTGTGACGGGGTTGGCGTGTGCGGAAGCTTACCAGTACCCTGGTCTCTCCCTTCGGTGATTCTCCCCGGGTAGCTGGTTGTCAGAAGTAGCATCGCCGTTCAGAACTGCTGGACCTTTGGGCTGCAGTGTTGAAAGCAAAGGAAGCGTGCACTGCATCCTCAGCTGTCGTGAGCTGGGCAGATAGCTTGTGGCGCCTGAAATCTATCCGTATGAGTTTGTCTCCTTGGGAATCACCCGTAGATCCCTGAAGTCATTTGGTTACTTGTGTTCTCCCTTTGGGTAGGAAATGAATGCGTTTACCTAAAGCTGATTTCAAAATTGAGGTAGGAGCATATTTCACAGGGTCAAATTTCTCTCCCTGTGTGCTGCTTTCTTAATTATCTGGTTTGTTCAACATATTCATGGCAGTTTTGAAGCCTGATATTTCATAGTGTTTTTTGAAAAAGTTAGTATATATAATGTTCTCAGGTGTTGTAACAGAGTTATTTTCATTCCTTTTGGGCTCAACTGGAATGCCCTTAATGGCCACTTAAGTGTAAAATATCCAAATAGTCCCTAAAGAAAATAAATTCAACTTCATTGCTTAAAAGATCATGAAATTAATCTATACGTGCTTCTAAGACAGTGGTTCTCAATCCTGCCAGAAGGGCAGGGACAGACAGTTTTGTTTTTGTATGTGTGTAAAATTGTCTAGCAGCTGATCAATATCTTTTTGTGAAACTAATCTGTTCTCTTATACTCTGAAAAGATTTATCTGCAGTAAAAACACATAATTAGCTTTAATGCACTTTTCCCAGGCTTGACATAACACTTAGATAAGTTGGAAAATTCTTCCTTTGAAAAAATCAAATTGTTATGTACAATAATTTTTGGGGAAGCAGTGCTGGCCTGGCACCTTCCTTGAAAGATGTACTGTATTAAGATACCCTAATTAATTTTTATTTCTGTGTCGGGGACAGAGAAATTCCAGTGGTGCCCATATCTTTTGGATAAACAAATGGCTGTTAGGGAGATAAAAAGCAAAACAGGGAAGGAAGGCCAAATTTGTGTTACCGCTTGGCTTCTGTCTTTCTTGCCTTCCCCAGACATTCTTGTGCTCTGTTCTCTCCTTCACTCAGGCTTTGCTGTGCTGTCACCTTCTTAGACCTTCCCAGACCAGCCTGTCCCAGTTTATCTTATCACATACCTGGCATTATGATTATTGCATGCCTACTTGTTGACTTGCTTTACTCCTGTCTTTTCAATGAGAATGGAAGCGCCATGAGAACAGAGATATTGTTTTCTCTACCTGTTTATCTCCAGTGCCTGATACATAGTAGGTGGTAGAAAATACTTTTTGAATGAACATATATCTATAGAATAAATTTTCAGAAGTGGAATTGCTGGATCAAGGGTTGTACATTTATAACTTTTAAAGGTAAAGCCAAATTACCCTCCAAAGAAGTTGCACTGGTTTGTACTCCCACAAGCAGTGTAAGTTGCGCACCCCCCCTCACTAATACTATATATTACCACTTTTTTTGTGTTACCACTTGTGTGTGTGTGTGTGTGTGTGTTTTAAGACAGGGTCTTGCTCTGTTGCCCAGGCTGGAGTGCAATAGTGCCATCATAGCTCACTATAGCCTGGAACTCCTGGGCTCAAGCAATCTTCCTACCTCTCCAGAAGCTAGGACTATAGGCATGCCACCATGCTCAGCTATTTTTCAAGTTTTTTGTGGAGGGGGAGGGGAGTCTTGCTATGTTGCCCAGGCTGGTCTTGAACTCCTGACCTCAAGTGATCCTCCCACCTCAGCCTCCCAAAATGCTGAGATTACAGGTGTGAGCCACCATGCATCACCACATATTTTGACTTTTGTGTGATTGACGAAAATGATATCTGATTTGTAGCTTTAATTTGTATTACTTGTTAGGTGGCATTTTATTGTATTTTTATAAGCCTATAGTATACCTTTGCAGTTACTTATGTCTTTTATGACCCTCCTTTGTTTGGGTCCTCCTGCACATATTTTTAAACTCTTTTTTGTGGATATTTTCAAATATACAAAAGTAGAGGAGACATTATAAATGTCGTTTCTTGTGTATCTATCACTTAGTTTCAGCAGTTTTCAATGTTTATCCAATCTGTGAACTGAGATGAAATTTTAAGGCTCACCCCCTCGTGGCCAAAGGAATACCCTAAAACTGAATTGTCTGCCAAGAGGAAGGAGGTCAGACATGCCTTATCATCCCCCCCCCCCTTCTTGGGGACATCCTTTGTAACCCATTAGCAGGCCTAAGGGTATGCAAGACAAACCCCGCAGGTCCTCAATTTACACAACAAATCTATGTCCAGTGGCTTATCTCTGATAAAGAGCTCCTTATGTTAAAACATTCCAAGCCTTTAGACAAAGCTTCATGTCTTTAACCAATTACAGGTCAAAGAATCTTTTAACCCACCTATAACCTGTAAGCCCCCACTTCGAGATGGTCCACCTTTTTGGGCCAAACCAATGTATGTTCCCCACATATTGATTTATGACTTCACCTGTAACCCCTGTCTCCCTAAAATGTATAAAACCAAACTGTAACCCAACCTCTGTGAGTCCACTGCTCAAGACCTCTTGAGCGTGGTTCCAGGTCATGGTCCTCAAATTTGGCTCAGAGTAA
>CAUYSK010080887.1:0-33047 GCA_963575035.1 Avahi laniger
CTGAGCAAGAGCGAGACCCCGTCTCTACTAAAATTAGAAAAAAATTAATTGGACAACTAAAAATATATAGAAAAAATTAGCCGGGCATGGTGGTGCATGCCTGTAGTCCCAGCTACTCGGGAGGCTAAGACAGGAGGATCGCTTGAGCCCAGGAATTTGAGGTTACTGTGAGCTAGGATGACGCCACGGCACTCTATCCCAGGCAACACAGTGAGACTCTGTCTCAAAAAAAAAAAAAAAAAACATGCTCTGTTGTCACTCTCACTGTCTAAAAATTCTTCATTTTTTAAACAATGGACTTCATATTTTTATTTTGCACAAGGGCTCACAAATTATGTCATTGGCTCTAGGAGAGTGATTCAGACTTAAAGAAATGGGGAACTGGGAGAGAGAGCACAGGAATATCAGGCACAGTGAGACATGCACCAGGTGTGTCAGAGGGTGAATGACCCACCAGCTCAAAGGCACCAGGGGGCTTATGTTGTTGGTTTGAGATTGAAAAATGGATTGAGGCAGAGTTTGGACGTTATCATGGATGTGGCGAGTAATTGCGCAGTGAGCAGGAGAGTGATGGAAGGAAAGCGTGGCTTTATGAAGAGTAATATGGTGGTGCCCAGCAGGATGGAGTGAGGATTGGTGAGACAGGAAATAGGGAAATCAGGAAGCTAATCCTAATCAAGTATTAAGGAAATAAGACAGAAGTGGCAAAGAAAGAACAAAATTGGGAAAGACTATGAGGAAAAAAATAAATGTAACTTTGGCCACATGTGGGAATTGCAAAAAAAAAAAAAAAAATAGTAGGACTCGAGGAGTGCTCTGGACCATCCTGGGTGAGTGGTACACTCCTGGCTGAATGGAGGAAGGAAGGGATGGGGCAGAGACAGCTTATTTGTCAGGGGAATGATGAGTTCAGTTTTAGACATTTGAGATGATAGTGGGATTTCAAAATAGAATTGTTCTTTTTGAACTTAAATATCAATAATTGTTCATAGAGAGGAGAGTTTGGGAAAGGAAAGGTTAGTTACCAGTGTCAGATGCACAAAGGCAAGGACATCGAAGACTGGGTAGAGTCCAGTTTCAGAAGAGGGATGAGAAAGAGGAGCCCAATAAAGACTATGTGGAAGTAGCATTTCCTAAATTCATAATCCTCTTCTCCAAACCACCCATCCTCAGTTCTCATGGAATGGCAACCCTGTCCATCACCCGGTTTCCCATCCAGAAATAGGGGTCATCCTTGAGTGCTACTTCTACTTTACTCAATCTCTTTCTTCCCCTATGGTCAGTCTCTTCTGCTTATCAAATACCTCTTAAATCTACCCACTTCTCTTGGCCACTATCATCTCCTTATACCCAGCGGAAGGCAAAGGCTTCTAGAAGGGCCTGGTCTTTATTCTTCATGCTCCTACTCCTCACTGGAGCTAGGGGGATTTTTCCAAAACACAGGTCTGATTGTCTCCCTTTCCATTTATGACTCTGTTATGAATTGTGTTGAAAAATGAAAATTATGAAAATGAAAAAATGAAAATTATGAAAAATGTTGAAGTTGTAAACCCCAATGCCTATGGATGTGACCTTATTTGGAAATAGGGGCTTTGCTGGTGATCAAGTTAAGATGAGGTCATTGGAATAGGCCCTGATACAATATGACTGTCTTCCTTTATAAAGGAGAAATTCAGACACAAAGATGCATAGATAAAGGCAGAAATTGGAGTGATGCCTTTATAAGCCAAGGATGACTCAGGTTGCCAGGAAACCCCCAGAAGCTAGAAGAGAGGCATGGAAAAAATTCTCCCTCACAGCTCTCAGAAGGAGCCAGTCATGCCAACACCTTAGTTTCAGATTTTTAGCCTCAGAACTGTGAGACTATCAATTTTTGTTTTTTTAAACCACCCAGTTGATGGTATTATACTTTGTTACAAAGCCCTAGGAAACTAACACAGATCCTAAAGTAGCCCCCCACTGCTTGCGGTGTGCGATGGTTAATTTTATGCGTCAACTCGACTGGGTCATGGGGTGCCCAGATTTGATCAAACAATTATTCTGGTTTTGGTGACACTGTTTTTGGATGAGGTTAACCTTTAAATTGGTCGGGTGAGTGAAACAGATGGCCCTCCCTAATGTGGGTGCCCTCCTCCAATCAGCCGAAGGCTTGAATAGAAGCTGACTCTCCCCTGAGAGAGAATTCTTCCTGACTGACTGCCTTTGATCTGAGATGCTGACTTTTTTCTCCCTTTGGACTCAAACTGAAACATTGGCTCTTCCTGGGTCTCGAGCCCGCCAGCCTTCAGACGGGAGCCACACGATTGGCTCTCTTGGTGTAGCGAGTCTCCTGACTTGCCATGAAGAGCTTGGAACTTGTCAGTCTCCATAATCACATGAGCCAATGCTTTCTACTAAATCTCTTTATACATTCACATATGTGTACATACATACATAAATACATGCACACATACACATCGTATGGTTCTGTTTTTCTGGAAAACCCAGACAAATGTACAGGATAAAGCCCAAACTCCTTAACACGGGTTAAAAGATCCACCATGGTCTGGTCTCTGCCAAATCTTCTAGCTTTTCTCTTTCTCTGCATCTCCCTCTAACTTTGCACTCTTGACTGCAGTAGCATCAAGCTTTTGCCAGGTTCTTGACCTACCTTTCTTTCTCCCACCTCTGATCTTTCACATATGCCATTCCCTTGTGCTTAGAGTACATTTCCACCTTTCCTTTCCATTCATCCTTCAAGTCTCAGCTTAGTCCTCTTTGTTAATTTATTCAACAAACATTTTTGAAATGTTGGGTACAGTGTTTAGAAGCTAACAGAATAAACACAGCCCTCGGCCTCAAGGAATTCCAAGTCTGGTAGGAGAGGCCAGTATCAAATGAGGCAATAGTACACAGGAGATGGCAGCAGAGTGTTGGCGCCAATGAAATGGGTGAGGATAGTAATAGCTTTAGCACACATGACAAAGCTGAAGCCCAAGCTGGTAATGAGAGAAGCCCAGAGAAGCAATTCAAATCACCCCGTGGACACTCAGCAAAGCTCAGAACTCTGAGGCACCAGATACCTTTGAAAGGCAGGGATGCAAGATGGAGCTGAGAAATAAGAGGATTGGTAAAACGTTTATATAAGGAACAATAAGACATTCCCCACCTCATCCTGCCCCCACTCCCACCTTGCTATAAAAAAGAAACATTTAGAGAAAAAGATTTTTTTAGCTATTGCTATGGTTTAAATGTCTGTTCCCTTTAAAACTCATGTTGAAATTTAATTGCCATTGTAGCACCATTAAGAGGTAGGACCTTAAGAAGTGATTTAGGGCTCTCTTGCCCTCTCGCCTCCCACCGTGGGATAATGCAGCAAGAAGACCTTGATAAGATGCTGGCACCTTATATGGGACTTCCCAGCTTCCAGAACTCTGAGGCAATACATTTCTGTTCAACATAAATTACCCAGTCTGAAGTATTCGGTTACAGCAGCACAAAAGAGACTAAGACAGAAATTTAAACAAAGATAGCAGAAATAAAACATTCAATAGGAATTTTAGAGAAAATGTTGAAAAATTCTCCCTGACAGTAGAACAGAAGGCCAAGAGGCAGAACATAGAAGGGGAAAGAAAGAAAACTGGAAGATCAACTCAAGAAGCACAACATGCAAATAAACATAACCCCAGAGAAAGAGAGCATAGAAAACAAAGGATAGGAAAGGAAAGGAAAGAGAGAGAGAGAGAGAGAGAATGAACATGAATTTCCCATAACTGAAAGACTTGAGTTTCCAGGTTAAAAGCGATCACTAAGTACCCAGAACAGTGGATGACAGCAGCCCCACACCAAGACAAATCATCAAAAAGTCGCAGAACACCCGACATTAAAAAAAAAAGTTCCTGAAAATTTCCAGAGAGAAAACAAAGATGACATGCAAGAAACCACAAGTCGAAATGGTATCAGACTTCTCAAAAAGTAATCCTGGAACCTAGAACACACTAGAACAATTCCTTCAAAATTCTGAGAGAAAATGATTTCCAATGTGGACTCCCAAGAATGGAGGTAGACCATGTATGTTTTCAGCTATAAAACATCTCAAGAAATTTATGTCCCATGTACTCTTTCTCAGGAATCTGCTGGGGGGGGGGAGGGTGGTGTGCTTATTAAGACAAGGAAGTAGACCAAGAAAGTGGAAGGTATGTCGTCCAGAAACAGGAGACCCAGCCCCGAAGGGGCTTCCCAGGACAACGAAAACGGGAAGCTTCTAGATGGTAGCTGGGCAGCAGGACCAGACAGGAAGACAAAGGATGTCAGGAAAGACCTCTCTCTTAGGGGGAAAAAGAAGAATCGGTTCATTCCTTGGATGTTTTTAATTATATTTTAGCTCTGTTGGAGAGTTTACTATAGAATTAGTCATACATACATAGAAACCTAGCAAATGAAAAGAAATACAAAAACATAGTGCACTGCATACCTGTTATGAATATTTTGATAGTCATTGTAAACACTGAACATTGATTTAACTAAAAAGGTGTTATAAGCTGTCTTAGAGGATTGAAAAGGTTAGCGTGTACGTGTTGGTGAGGGAGAATGAGAACTTCAAATATTTATCTTCCAAGTAGGAAGTAAAAAAATATATCTGAACCCTAACAATCAAGATATAGTATAAGCAAAATATCTAGAAATAGGAAGCTAAATAGCAGAAGAAATAGCTAAAACTGTTGAAAATACTTGTTTCTAGGGAATCAGAGGTAGAGAAGGAGTGTGTCAGGAAACCAGTGTTTCATGATAAGCCTTGAAGGTAAATATTTGACTCCTAAAACTACATACATGTATTACGTTGATTAAAAAAATTTAAAAAAAAAACGTGTCCATACAAAACATGTACACAAATGTTCATAGCAGCATTATTTATAATCTCAAAAAAGTAGAAACAATCCAAATGTCCATCAACTGATGAATGGTTGAATACAATGTGGTCTAGCCATATAGTGGAATGTCATTCTTCTATAAAAAGGAATGTAGCTGACACACGCTACGACATGGACGGGCCTTGAAAACATGCTAAGTGAAAGAAGCTAGTCAAAAAAGACCACATATATTGTACGATTCCCTTTATTGGAAATGTCCAGAATAAGCAAATCTATAGAGACAGAAAATAAACTAGTGGTTGCCTAAGCCATGGATTTGGAGATGGGGGTGAGAGGGCAGTGATGCTGGTAAGCACAGGGTTTCATTTTGGGGTGATGAAAATGTTCC
The DNA here is from genome assembly GCA_963575035.1 of Avahi laniger. Lineage (NCBI taxonomy): Eukaryota > Metazoa > Chordata > Mammalia > Primates > Indriidae > Avahi > Avahi laniger. The sequence continues at coordinate 5,239 of CAUYSK010080887.1, forward strand.
GGAATTATATAGTGCAATGGTTGCACAGCTCTGTCAATATACTAAAAACCACCACTGTGCCGCTGTAGTCTCAGCTACTTGGGAGGCTGAGGCAAGAGGATCGCTTGTGCCCAGGAGTTCGAATCCAGCCTGGGCAACATAGTGAGACCCAATCTCTAAAAAAAAAATAATAAAAATATACTAAAAACCACTGAATTGTACACTCTTAAAAGGTGAATTTTATGACATATAAATCATAATCATAATTTAAAAGTTAAAGAAAAAACAAATACAATAATACCTAATTCATAGCATTGTTCTGAAGAATAAATGAAAATGCAAGTTAAGGATCTAGTCCAGAGCCTAGTATTACATATAAATATTAAAAGACTAGTTAATACTTATATAGCATTTACTCTGTGCCAGGCACTCTTCTAAGTTCTCTACATGTATCAGTTCACTTAACCCACACAATAACTGTATAAAATAGAACAATTCATTTCACCATTTTCCAGATGAGGAAACTGAGGCCAGTGAAATTAAGTGACTTGCCCAAGGTCACACAACTAGTTCAGCAGAGCAGCTAGGGTTTGAGCCCAGGACACTGGCCCAGCATCGTCACTCTAAACTGCTCTATGCCCCCTGGTCAGGCCTCCCGGACCTCAAGTCTGGAATAGTGCTGCTGTGTCGCACAGGCACTCTGCTCTTCCTCTGTCGTGGGTGTGAGCAGTGTCCTCTTCATGCGCCTTTAACTTGTCCGTGTCTTCAACTATTGTGGACATTCTACAAAGGGAGGGAGCGTGCTCAGATCAGTCCCTCCTCATTCCCCGCCCGTCATATATTGGGGGTGGGGTGGACCATGCACTGAAGCAAGGGTGTTTGTTCCTTTGTACTAATCTCGCGAGTGCATGAAGAGGAGGTGGCGAGAGGATACGAGATTAAAGGTGCTAGAAAAACATGAGACAATTGATGGAGCCAGGTGTCTCAGGGCATAGAAGGTAAGATTAAAATTGTATTGAGTAACTATTAACCTTGGGAAGAAGAAAGGAAACCTCCTTCAAGATGGAAAGAGAGGAAAGAGAGGAGGAAAAGGTGGATCTTGTGAGAGCAGAGGAGCCCAGAGAAGGAAGCTCACACCAGACGACTTGGACCGCTGCAACCAGTAGGGGCGGCGGAGGACTCTTGGGCCAGGAAGCAATGCAGAAGGGGGTGGGAAGTTGAGGCAAGAGGAAAGAGTTTGGATTAGGATGAATGCCCAGGCTTTTGGGGTCTGTGATCTCTTTCACAATATGATGGCTAACACGGTGGATCCTTTTCCTAGAAAAAAGTCCACAGACACAAAATTACACATATAATCTTAGGGGTCCGTGGACCCTGAGTTGAGAACACTTGCTCTCAGGAATTAATGAAATTAAATAAAAATATTTCTGAGAAGTAATTTGAAGTCAAGCAGCTCTAATTTATAGCACTCCAGGTCTGTGCTTCTGTGACTTGAGATTCTCAGCAGCATTCAGGGACCAAGAGTAGCAGGTGATCTGGTGATAGGAACCGAGGCTGGGGGCTTCGAAGAGGCCAGGGCGGGGTGAAGTCCGAGAGGGCAGTGGGGCCAGAGGGCAGGCAAAGCACAGGCCAGGGAAGGAGAGAGAGAGGTGGCAGCAGAGGCCCGTGAGGGTGGGCAGGAAGGATTCACTCCATAGGGGTGCATTATCTGTAGTGAACATAAAAACAGTATTAAAGCCCAAAGTCAGTTTTGTGTTTATTTTTATGATGCACAAGCAATTCTAAACATTGACTGCAATAAAATACTCTGCTCTGAAAAAGTCTTGATCTAAAACATAAACAACTGCCTGCACCTGGGTAGACTTACACCACTAAGAGGCAGAGAGAGAGAGGTTAAGCATAAGGGAGCAGGGCAGGGCTTGAAACGGTGAGACCCAGGATGTGGCTGAGGCGGTGGCGGGTCCTGGCGTGGAGTCACAGCTGAGTAGGTGTCGGGGCAGAAGAGCACTCCATCAACTGCGTGGTTGTAAGCAGCACCCGAGTCAATGGCTTTCATCTTCAAATATCAATTCTGCTCAAATCTACATCTGCTTTGATATCACACTGCCTTTTCATCCCTCTGTGATAGATGGCACTTATTTTCTTACATTTTTTCCTCCCCCAAGCCTTTGTACTCCTTGGAGCATTGATTGTGTCTTATTATTTCAGAACTGCCAGTTCAGATAGACATGCAACTTTTATTGAACCAATGCATAAATATATTTTGCTCTTTTTTATAGATTCCTGTGGTCTCAGATGACCAGGCACCAATAGATCCAGAATGCTGCTGCATGCCTCCTCCCAGGTAAATGAAATGAATATACATTCCCCTTCGTGAAGCATGACTGTTGGACCTTTGTGCCATCCTGAAACTACAAGGATGTGAGACCAGATTAGGGAGATTTACAATCACTGCCCACATCATCCACCTTATCTCCGGAGTCTCAGGACCCCTGAATGATGACCGTTTCCACCAGCATGGAAACCACCAGCATTTCACTGCTCTGCGGTGTGAGCAGTACTGTAACAGTGATGCATGGATGATCCTCTGGTGTCCTGAAAGAATTTCGGTGCTTCTTGAAATCTCTCTGCAACTTATTAATTGGGGGTAATTATGCAAAGGAGCGGGGGGTCCCGCCACCCCACCAGTCTTCTCTGGGGAATCGCAAGAGGGCTGCTAGGTCTCTGTGGGGTGAACCATGTCTATAGTGGACTGAATCTCCACCATCTTTTCCCATTCGTCTGCCCACCCTCTTCCCCAAGAAGGCTCCTGTGGGCTTCTGACAAAGTTGCCACACTACTCGCTAACGGAGTAGATGAACTAGAACAGTTTGGTTTAACATTTGAGGTCAGAAGGAGGGACTTTCTAGAGGAGAAATCAAAGAAGCAAAAGAAATATAAGGGCAACACCCCCCCCAACCCCAACCAGTTAGATACTGCGACCTCCTGACAGATCTGTGGCCCCAGTGAAGCAGGGTGCATGTAGACTCTAGATCATCAGACATCTTCAACTCACCATCTGACCTGGGAGCACAGCCACATAGCTTCATTCCTTAACAGCAGAATTACAGCTGGAGCCACACAGGCTCCGGGCGATGTGTGGACTTGCTTAATATTTAGTCAACATACCTCAGGGGGCTGCTACCCAGCCTTCATGACCATTATGAGCACTTGAGGATATTCCATTTGGAGACAGGAATTTGCCCTCAAGCATATGGGGTTTGGGCGTAGAATCCAGCTCTTTCCCCCCCACCTCTGCTAATTTTATAAAATGTGCCTTCAAAAAAAAAAAATCTCATCTGTATGAAGGAATTAAGCTGCTCATTTAACTAAGCAGCTACCTGTGTTGTCCAGTGCTGCTCTTTGTAGGAACCGTCTAAATAATTGAGATCTTTAATTGGGTTAAAGAGATCGTTAGCACATAGGTGTTCTATAAATAAAAGAATGACTAAATAATATAGTAACCTTCCTTGTCTTGCCCTTCTCTTAAAGAGATCATTTGGTTTTGTTTGCATGAATAAGGTCATTGTTGGAGGACTCTAGAGAGATTTGGCTTCTGCTGAGGAAGGGCGTTCCCAAAGAAGTCCCTTGTCGCTGTTTCAGGTGTACCGCCACCTTTTTCCTTGGCTCTTTCACTCAAAATGAATAATTTGTTTGTCTTTGCTGTAAGTAGGTAGACACCTGGGCTTTGTGGGGCTCAGACAAGGAAGTCAAGGTAGCAGGCTGACCTCGCCTTGCTATCTGCCATCAGAAAGGTTTAAGTCGCCCAGGGCCCGCTTACGACAGCTGGAGGAGAAAGAAAGGGAAGGAGAGAGAAAAATGCTTATAAAGAGGAAGTGGTAAGAGGCGTCTGAATTTCATTGTGACCTGTTCTGTCAGGTGATTTTTGGAGGGGAGGGAACATGATAAAAAAGTTAAGTAAAATGTCCTTATAAAGACAAAATCTATTTCTTTCCTGGCTGATGATTTGTCATTCTAGTCACTTCCTGCCTTGTGACCACACACCCGGGCTTGACAAAGCTGTTCTGCAGATCAGAAAGAAGGGGGTTTCTGGTCGCACGCCAGCACTACCAAGGACAGCTTTTCTGCAAGGTAAATTTTCTTCATGTTTTTTGTTGTTTCTGAGTGCTTGTGGTGCTGTTTGGCACTGTTTCTGTGAATTGTGGATTTTGCCTCCAGGGGACTAGAGATGGGAGCACCTGTCACCTGAGCCCTCTGTGAGTCCTGTCCCGAGATCTGCAGCACCTTGTGTGGCAGTCCAGCATGGAGCCAGCCCCTTGGCTCTCTGGGTTGTCTTCTTCTCAACTTATCCACGGTGATCATCCCCTCCCACAAATTACGATTTTTTTTCTTTTAAACCAGATCCTATTCTGATTTATTTCTATTGCTTTATTTTAGGAAGGCTCTGTACTGTGATTTTATTTTCTTTAAGATGTTTTCAGGAAAGTACATATTGATCATTTAAATGGTGCTGTTCATTGGCCTAATGGGGGTAGTTTAATTTTAGCTCCTGCAGTTCTGTTTTTCTAAAAAAACATCTTTACAGTACTTTGGTAGATATATTAACATCTTGAGTCATGCTACTGAATATGATACTGGTTATTTGAGTGATTTGGGGGACCAAGGGTTTTTAATGGGTGTGCTTAATAACCACATGGAATTAGAGGTCTCTCTTCTCCATTTAGTCTCTAAAAATAAAAGCAATTTGTGTTGCTTAATTGTACTGTTTTTGTGGGATCGTTTGAATTATTTGTTACACTATGACCATACAAATGAATACTCAGTTAAATTCTGGGAGAAAGGCTTCTGTCTACAATAGAAATTTTTATAAAGTTGTTGTGGGATACTTAGTTCAGAAACTTTGCCCAAAGAGACTTTGGATCGTGTAGTATCAGCGTTTATTTAATTAACACTATCGTACAGCATTAAGCACCACTGACAGATGATAAATAGAGAAGCCATTCAGACTGGAAACGGACACATTAATCAGTAGACTTACCAAAACCTAATTTTTCTTAATCCAATATAGCACCTTGTTTTCTAAAATTATTTCCTCGGGACAACTTTTCAAAAAACTGTCAGTAAACAAATAAAGGTGGCTTATGCACACACATCTTGATTTTGGTTTTGCATAAATTTATCATAATTGGTTTCTATGAAGTATGATTGTTTAAAGAACATCTGTGCAAGCAAATTTGAATGGAATTAATCATTTACCTTTAAATGCAAATTTCTGGAAGTTGCAAAATGTAACCATCAATATTACTTTGCATATCTCACCTGAATAGTTTTAAACTAGCAAAAATGTGGAATCAAAGGAGGAGGGGGGCTTAAACCCCAGAAAAGAGCAGATTAGGCTGTGTCTTATTTTAAGTAAAAATATTAATAAGAATAAAATAAATTAGAATGTGAAGGAATGTCCAGTATTTTCCTTATGTTTGGAAAGGAATAAAAAGGACTAAGAAAAAGTTAATTCAAAGTAGAAAAATGTCTCTTGTTTGAAATCAAGTTTAGATTGCTAAAGCATCCACCCGATATGTTATAAAGTAAAGTATCCGTTCTTCTTCTGGGTCTTGCCCTTTGAACAAGCACTGCCGTGGTGGGATGGAGCTGTGCTTAGTAGGGCATTCGTCAGCAATCCTATAGATGCTTTTCTTTGGAGCATTTTAAATTTTGTCTCTTTTGTAAGTGATACCTTAAAACGATTGGTAATTTGGAAAACAGCTTCAGCGTCTTGACTTCATTTGTGATTCCATCTCTGAACCCTTTCAGGAAGGGAAGACTAACAAGTAAAATCTCATTCAAATGCCTCCATTTAACTGGCAGAGGGCAGGAAACGTCATAATAACGCTTACTGTTTCTAAGCACTTCGTGTGTGCTGCCCTTCTTCCTACATTACCTTGGTTAATCCTCTCAGCTACCTTTTGAGACAAGGAGTGGGCCTAGGTCATTAAAGGAGCTGGCACAAGGTCACTGGGACTTGGGGTCTGGGTGGTAGGTGGTCAGGATTTCAGGCTCTTTACTGCTGGTGTCTGTTACCAGATCCTTCCACACCAGCGTACTTTCCCCAGATGTAGGTGATTATGGCTTTTATTACTGAAGCTGACTAAGGAGACCTTGGCACTCAGAGTTTTAAGAGAGAGAGTGAGAGACAGAGACAGAAAGAGAAAAAAGAAATTTGTGATAAATCCAAAAACGTTTTTATTTGTATAAGTAAAGGAGATCATTGCAGGCTTCATATAATAATAAAATGAAGTGTTTTCTTTCAATTAATGCAAAGCTAAAGAACTGTGTGCCTGTACAAACTTGCCTCAACCCACTTCCCCAACCTTATTTCTTGTCACTTCCTTCTGCTCAACCTCTCCCCACCCCATTCTGGCCCCCCTCATTGCTAACCCACATTCTGGCTGCACCAGACCACAAGCCCCCAGAAAGTTCCATTCTCTTTCCGTAGTTTCACTCCAACTGCTTCTTTAATTGCTTTCTTCTTTATTTGTACTGCTTTTGGTCAGTTTTCAAGGCTCGCTTCAAGAAACATGCCCGTTCTGAGGCCTCGACTCCTTGTCGCTGCCCCCACTAGCTTTGCTTAATGCTTTGGTCTTAGAGTAGGTCTAGTGGTGATCATACTGCTTTAGTTTCAAGTACTTATTGGCTGACAGACCTGAGCTCCTTCCCTGTCTCTCCTGGCACATAGTTGATGCTAATGATAGTTTTCGAATTAAAAATTTGTCACGAGTACTTTTTCTCAGCTCCATATATATGCATAGAAGTCCTTGATTTCACTTATTAACTTAATACTTATTGAGTTCCCACAGTTATTGCTAAGAAGGAAGATGCAACAATAATATAATATTTTGCATTCTACCATGCTTCATCTTTGCCAAACTCTTTTCTTCATTTTAGCCTCAAAGCACCGCATAGACGTTGACCTGAAGGAATGTAAGAAATTGTACCATGACTTTAACAAACAGGCAAAATTATAACCTCGTTATTTTACTCTAAATACATTCATTGAGCCAAAACTTAGCTATTCTTACCAAAACTATGTACCCAATAATGGGCTTCTTTGATGACAAAGAACACAAGAACAGATATCATTAACTTTTACTTAGTCACTTTGGATTATTCTAAGAAAATTCTCAAATCAACACCTCCTTGTTACCTAGAGGGTACAGGCTCCTCTGTGTATATGGGAGAGATGGCAAGCAAATTTTGAAATCAGATTAGGTATAATAAAATTAAGAAATTTACTTATAAGATTATATTTATGAAGAGTCAAAAATTTATAAGGTAAGATTATAAAGGCATTGGACTTTAAGACTTAGAGTAGATTTTTACAGCAGAGTGACATTTAGATTACTGTAATTTTCTTTCTAGGGTGTTTTTTTTTAATCTGCTGGTTTTCCAACTTACAGATTTCAAATGAAATGATACTATTCCACCTATATGTTGAGCACTGCAGAAATAAAAATTAAAATTAGAGCTCATCAAAATATAAAACTAATCAATGGCAGCCAATTTGAAGAGTTGTAAGTGTTCCTATTTTGCCAGATGCAAATGCACTTCTTAAATCAAATGTGTTGATGTTTCACAATGATTTTGTTTTGAAGTTACCTTCTGATCAGATGTTTGTCTCTGAGGGGCGTCTCCCCACAGCTGCTGTAGCTGCAGTGTTCCCCAGATGGCATCTCCCTGTTGTGTCCCTCAGACCCTTTCTGATTCAACTTCCTGTCTTTTACTATTGACGGTTCCCCTTGTTTTGGTTTGTCAATTTCAATCATTACACCAGTCTTCCAGCAATTGCATAATCGCTCCATCTTGCAAGATAGTGCATGGCAAGGGTGGGGAGGGGGAGGTTCCATTTATCACTCTAGTAATGGCAGCTAATATCACATACTACCTACTTTGAATTGGGTATTTTTCTGAGTGCTTTAACCATATTAAAGCATTCGGTCATCACAATAGTCCTGTGAGATAGTGACTGGTGTCATCTTCATATTTGAGTATGAACTCATTCATTGACATATTTTATTTAATTTTGTACAATTGGATCAATTTTGTATTAGCTGTTGAATTACAGGGAAACTTCCTGGAATAAACAGGCAGCAAGTCATGAAGCTTCTTTGTACCTAAGCCCTTAAACTGAGCTCAAATAATCATAATTTCCTCCAAATAAATGTACCCATATTATAACTAATTTTACTGAACAGACTATTCTGTGTTGCCATCATCATCATCATCAGTACTCACTCAGGCCCTCTGTACACTTGACTGAGTAGTTGGCGTTTACCAACTTACAGGCCTCTGCATGCGTCACAAGACATGATCTCTACCCTCAAAAGCTTTCAAAGTTCTTAGTCTTAGAAGATTAGAATAATTTTAGTTAAGTGACATTCACATTTTCTCGTCTGTTGTGGCTGAGATAGACATGAATAAATTAAACAATGTAGTATTTATACGAAGCACACAAATCTATGATTGCACAGTAATGGCCAAATATAGGTGTCCTAAACACCGAGAAAGAATGAAAGGTTATTTTAATGGTGAGCGGAGGAATAGAGGGAAAAGTGACCCACTTACTGAGTTTAAGTAAGTTTTGCTCAACTTCAGAGCCACGGCTGTGTCAGCCCCGCTTACAAGTTACAGGAGGCTGTGTCTCAAATACGGTCAGTTGTTTTTTCTGGCGGAAGGAAAAGCTGAGATGTTAAATTGAGGAACTAGCAAAGCCACAGTTCTGTGGTTGCAGCATTGATTCTTGTTTTAGTTCAGCATCAGTTATTCGGACAGATGGGCGAGGCCTTCCTCCTACCTCTCTCTCCCTCTCTGTCTCTCTCTTGCCCTCTCTCCCTCTCCCTCTCCCTCTCCCTCTCCCCCTCCCCGTCTCTTTCTTACATGCACACACTCTCCTTCTTGACTGGCAGAGCTAAAGTAGAAAAGAGATTATGTTCTCCACAGCAGAAAAGCCAAGACACCAAATTCGGCAGGCAGATTAATTATGCATGTGAATTGCAGTCTCCTAGATAATTTGTTTTCCTTATTTCTCTGGTTGCACTTTCAAGAGGGAAGTGAATTAATGGAGTAATTACCTTGCATTGAAATAATACCCTCATTTTGATCCCTTAGTCTGGTAGTCACTAAAATTTATCCAAACTATGTATCCAAATAAATGAAGATGTACACAAGTATATTTGTGCAAAATTTGCATATTTTCCCCAGTCATCATTCCTCAGGCAAAATTTAGAATTAGAAGTGCATCTTTGTTAACCTCAGGTGTAACTTTTTTAAATTAAAAAAACCTTTTTATTAACATAATAGCTGATGAGATAGTAATAGATGTGAGTACGTTCAATATAGCTTCTGTCCTGAAAATGTTTTCTAAATTTTTATTTTTTTAATTGACACATGATAATTATACATATTTATAGGGTATACAGTGATGTTTTGATACATACAATATATGGTGATCGTCTGATTGGGGCAATTAGCATATCCATCATCTCAAACATTTATCATTTCTTTGTGTTGGGAACACTCAATATCCTCTCTTTTAGCTATTTGAAATGACATATTATTAACTATGGTCATCGTACTGTGGTGTAGAACACAAGAACTTATTCCTCGTATCTAGCTGTAATTTTGTATCCTTTAACAAGTCTCTCCCTATCCCCACTGTCCCCCTACTCGTCCCAGCTTCTAATAACCTCAGATGTAACATTTTAAAATGTAGGTCTTTGTCCCTCCTTGACATGGTTGGCTCCTATGGCCTTCACCAGGAGGGTCAGCTGGAAGGAAGAGAGTGGGGTAGAAGTTCCTTGTGGAGAAAACTAGGTCATAGGTGCAGAGTGAATAAGAGGGGAAAGAAGACCATGCATGCAGCTTTGCATGGTACAGCACCCTTTCCTCACCTTAGAAAGGTGAATTGAACTTCCCCCGCCATTTCCAATGCTTTATAAACGTTTTTAAAGTTTCCCTTTTGGAAAGATGGACTCTGGAGGGTACCTCAGAGGACCTTTTTGGATTCTTCGCTTCCTTCATTGTCTTTCATATTGAGATTGTCATCAGAATATCTCTAATTCTGTTTCTTTTCCGTGACCACTGAGAATGACAGTCACCGTACCCATCTCTCTGGTGATGATCACACAGTTTTTCCCCTCACCTACCCTGCTGTTGGTTGCACTTGCAGTGCCTCAGTTCTTCCTCCAGTGTCATTTGTGTAGTGTCAGCTCTCGAAAGCCGAGTGTCTGCAGTTCCTGTGCATCAAAGAGGCAGAAGCGGTATATAGAAAAGGGGGGAGGGTGTAGAGACAGATCTCCAGATCTCGCATTCCAGCCTCCACACATCTCTTCCTGAGCACATCTCTGGAGCCTCTCGAAGGTCAGTTGCCTCGTCTATAGAATCAGGCAGGTCCCAGCTACTCGCTGGGTCTGTTCTGATTTTCCAGTGTCGTCAGTCTCTGTGCATATGTATCTCCTACACCAGCGTCACTGCTGACTTACTGAGCCCTTGCTGTTTGCTGGGCCTCACACCAAGTGCTTGAAATATAGCTGCTCTTTTATTTCCACAAATAGCTAAAGAGGGTTAAGTGAGTTGTCTAAAGTCACAGAACCACTAACTGTCAGAGTCAAGATTCACACTTTGCCTCATTCCCATTTTATATTAGCAGTTTCTAAAGGTGTGAACTGTGTCTGTCTAAACTGCATTGTATCCTCTAATATGGTCCACTAGTTGCTTCTTGATAATATGTCTAAATGTTCCTTTTTGTGATTCAGTAATTACTGAATGACTCTCCTTAATTCTGCATTTTTCTATCAGGAAGAGATCCCAACTCTACTTTTGATGGGTCAAAAACATGTTTGAAAAACAAATAAATAAATGCTTGGGGAATTTATGTTACAAAGTCCTTAAAATAACAGCTATGAAGGTATTTAGCCACTTAAAAATGTGATAAAAGAATAATATAATGGGATATGGCATATCCCATTATAAGTTGGTATTAGTAAATATTTGCCGGCAAACTGTAACTTTCAAAAATAGTGAAGATAAGTATAGCCCATCAAATTAATGCAAATTTCCTTCCTCAATTTATCTGTAACTCCTCATTTTGTTTTTTCCTGAAAACAAGCTTGTCATTTGAGATTCTAAAAGAACAGTTCCAAGGAGCCTATTGAAAATGAGATTACATTATTAAAAATAAATAGAAGTTTCTGTTGCCATTGCTAATATACAAATGTCTCCTGTACAGCATCTCACTGTTTTTCAGTCCAATCTACAATGGTGAAAATGCCTGGAGAATTAGAGTGGAAGAGCAGGTAGAAATAGGGTGTAGGCTAAGAGAATCAGAGCCTTGGAGCACCTGAGAGGGAGGAGACATTGCCCAGTGGTCCTCATCACAGATGCACAGAGATCTCTTTTCTTTTCGTGACTCATAGTGGATGTGGTTGGGCTTTTCTTAAGATTGCTGTACATTTTCCACTCTAGCCACACTTCCTCAACTGTTAGAAGGTACTTTCCACTGTCAGTATCTCAGCCAAGGCAAAGCCCAGAGCCCTTGACCACTCCCGATCAGCTAATACCAATGCCGTGGGCCTCTGGTGGTACCATCTACCGGTTCTGCAGTACCTGTGGAAGCTATGGCTTCCCTAACTCTGGATGAGAAATGTGGTACAAGACCTAAAACAAGTCAGGCTGAGAATATGGTGGCGTGAAATCTAGATGTACCCCTACGCAAAAACACATACAGGCAATTAAGTGCGACTTTTAGATGGTGACTCTGTATAGTATTTCATACGATTTATAGTAGAAATTGGGATTTGTTCCCCAAGATAATTTTATAAAAGTTCTAGCTCTTTTATATTTTCTTTTCACTTTCTTCTTCTTTCCTCCCTCTCTCCCTCCCTTCTTTCCTTCTTCCCTTCCTTCACTGGACATTAGTGTATATTATATCTTTTAAACACTTAGTCTCACTTAATCCTAACACAACCCTATGAAGTGAGCACTGTGGTTACATTATTAACATATTCCCTCTTTACAGATGAAGAAATTGAGGCGTAGAAAATTTAAGTAGCATGTCCAAAGGCACACAGCAAGAAGTATTTAAGTCATAAAATCCAACATCTTTTCACCATACCACATTTCTGCCTATCATTTTTTAAAAATGTATGTAATGATCCTAATTTCATAAAGGAAGATGGGATCATTAGCCTTTGGGCGAGGTCTGTGGGCTGCCTGAAATGCCTGTGTGTGGACTTAGACTAAGAGAGAGGCAAGTTGTGTCCCCCCATGGGTAGATCTAACATATCATGCACCCCAGATCCACGTGTCTAAGACATAAGCATGTTTCATGGACTGCACACCTCAAGGGTTTTTTTTTTTAACATTTAGGTTCTTCTTTTTTTTTTTTTTTTAAGGACTGGTCAAGTGAAGCAGTGGGAACTTTTAGGTTCTTAAAATGCTAATCTACTTGTGTTTTTCTCATACTTTGGCTAAACCAAACTAAGTTTCTGGAGGTTCTACTTCTCTTTTCAGATCAGTCACTGATTCACTTTGAGACTTTGAGGAGCGACTTCACTCTCCAGGGCCCCCATTTTCCCACTCCTAACATGCCCAGTTCCCTCCTCTCTTTGCAGTGTTTTCTAACTGGGGGACCGTGATAGAAGGAGAAAGCTATGTACACGCAAACACGCCAAAAGGGCTTCTAGGCAGGATCATTTTGTGGTTTACATTCATATTACCTGTGATGAGTTGAGTAAACATTGTGACTAAATATAGCGAGAAATACAGCCTGGATCACTGAGGTTTTCCCTCTAGAAACGAGCTAGTGAGGAAGAGAAGCACACTTACTCCTCCCCAACCTGTTCTCCTGGAAATCTGTCTCCTGTGTCCCTGGCTTCAGCCACACCAACCCTGCGACAGCTTCCTCTGTATGCTTTTGCTTGTCTCCTCACTATACAGGGCTATGTACATTCTCAGCCTGAATTGCCTTGTTTTATTTTGTCTATTTGGAAAACTCCTACTGGTTCCCTAAGACTTAGCTCAGTGTCCAATATCACTTTTGCTGGAAAGCCTTCCCTTCCCTTCCCAGGCAAAGATAAGTACAGTTGTCTCTCAGTATCCACAGAGCACTAGTCGGATGCTACAATCCACACATAGTCAAGTCCTGCAGTCGGCTCTGTGGAACTGCAAATGAAAAGTCAGCCTGCTATATCCACAGATTTTGCATCCTGAGAGTACTGTATTTTCCATCTGTGTTTGGTTTCAGATGCCAAACCCACAGATAGGGAGGGCCTATCTATGTTTATTGGAAAAAATCTGCTAAATGTGGATCTGCACAGTTCATACCTGTGTTGTTCAGGGGTCAACTGTACTTCTTTCTCTGTGGTCCCATGGCACCATGATAATAATATCTTTCAAGTGTTCATATTAGTGTAGTCTTTCATTTGCATGACTGTTTTCCTTCGTTAAACTGTGCACCCATCAAGAGCAACGATTCTTCCTTGTTCGTCTTTGCATTTCTAGTATGTAGGGCAAGGCAATCGTTTCATTAAATGTGAGTAGATGACCGAGGTGTGGAGACTACTAGTGGAGGGGACACCAGAGGTGAGGGGACACAGGCAGGAAGAAGAGAAGAGACATGCAGAACTTCCTGAAAGAACCCAGGAAGGGCTCCAGTCCTAAGCAAAAGCTTGCAGAAGTGTGTGTATCCCTAATCAACATAAGGTCAGAACTTTGACCTTTTGTGGTTTCCTTTTGAGTAACTCCACAAAATTACTTAAAGACAACCTTGAGATACAGGAATCCAATGACCAGAAGTGCTAGGAAAGGCAGGAGACTTCCTTAGTTAATAGCTGTGAGACCTGACTGATTATTTAAACCTCAGTTTCCTCTTCTATAAAGTGGGAATTACAGTAACACTATCTAGGCTTGTGGTGAGAATTAAACATGATAATTCATGTAAAACATTTAGCATTGAGTAAACTACTCATGAACACTAACTGCTATTCTTACTGTCCTTCTGGTCTTCTCATTTGTCCTTTAGCTATTAGTCCTTTCTCTGACTCCAGTTAGGCTGTCACTACAGAGAACATGAATTAATAATCCCTTGTGAATAAGGAAAAAAACCAAAAACTAGTCTTCAAGCAATCTCCTGCTCATCTGTTGAAATCTAGGTCAAATGTCACTTCCTCTAGGGAACCATCTTTGGCTCTTCAGGGGAGAGCTATTGTTCCCTCTTCTTGAGGATCTAAAAAGTCCCGCCGTATTCTAGTGACTGGTGTCTCTCTCCTCTACTAGACAGGCCAGAACCACATCTTATCTTTGTGTTCCCAGCACCTAACGTAGGACCTGGTACATAGTAGGTATTTGGCATATATTTATTGAAGGAAGAAATGTACAAATGTGTGAATTTTCTTAGTGGCAGACATTTAGAATTACCAGAGGATGAATTTCATAGTCCAGATAGTGACATGCAAATTGCATGCAGGTAAACGCTAGCCCCCGTTCCTGATTATGTCCCATGTGCTTCCTGGTGCATGCATTGGTCCATCCCAGGTGGCTTTGCACTCCTGTCCATCCCTGCTCTGTCTCCACAGTTCCTTCCCTCCCACCTCAGCAAGACTCAGCCTGGAGTCTGACACTACAGACTTGGATGGAGACCCACTGCCAAGCACCAGTGCCAGCCAACAGCGTTTACAGAAACAGCAGCGCCAAGAAGCCCAGCCCCAGGCTCTGCTATGTCAGATGAAAACCCTCCTGCGGCTGGCAGGGTGGGGCCCGGGAGCGGGAGCACCTGCCAGTTCACAGACTTTCTAGAGACAGTTGCTGCTCTTTCATGCCCATTTCAACTCACCAAAGTAGTTTTTCCAGCAAAGCAATTTCATGTAAACTCGAAGCATTTATTTGCCTTGTTCTAGGTGTTCATACCTATCAGTGAGTGGGATATTCTAAGTGTGTACATGAGAATATTATTGTTAAACTCCTCAAAGATGGCGATAGGAGACTTTTCAAGCCCTGTATACCACTAGTTTATGGTTGGTTTGTTCACATATACAACTCATTTACTGAATACCTTGGATGTGCCAAACACTGAGGCAGCGTAGTGAGCTCCTAATCTGCTGGGAGAGAAGGATATGGAAGCAAGGACCACACTGCAGAGATCTACACCAGAGCGCAGAGGAGGAAGGACTCACTGATTCCCACCCAAGTTCCAGAACAGAATGCCTGAAACCATGCTGATAGTTGTTGTAAGTCTGAGAGTGTCATTTTAGTATTCCTCTATGAATTTGGCCATCTTGTCTTTTGAAAATTTCATCTCATCGTGAGTTGTTTTAATTTGGTTTGTTTTTTAGTTGCTAAGGAAAATCTGAGGGCCTTAATACAAAGTCAAGAATCAATGGTGCAGCTAGGTGCAGTGGTCTACACCTGTAGTCTCAGCTACTGGAGAGGGTGAGGCAGGAGAATTGTCTGAGCCAAGGAATTCTAGGCTGTTGTGTGCTATGCTGAGGTCCACACTTAGGGTGTCCACACTAAGTTCAGCATCAGCGTGGTGACCACCAGTTTGCCTAATGAGGGATAAACCTGCCCAGGTCAGAAACAGAGCAGGTCAAAACTCCCATGCTGATCAGTGGTGAGATCGAGCCTGTGAATAGACACTGCCCTCCAATCTGGACAACATAGCAAGACACCGTCACTTTAAGAGAGGAAAAAAAGAATCAGTGTATAGATGAATGCAGGGAATAAGGGTCATTTAGGGTCATTGTGACCTAGAAGGTGCCAGTACATGGTATTTGTACATGATTTGGAACATGTTACTTGCAGCCTAGACCTGGACAGTGCCTTTGCCATACCTAGATTAAGTTCCCCTTCGTGTACAGGAAACATACATGAAATTATACTCATAAGATATTTGAAATCATGGAATCATTATACTTACTATATGTGGAGAAGGTCTTGCTTAAAGAGCAGAGTTCCATCTTAGGCTTTAACACTTTTTATAGAGGAAAGAGGACAAATCAGGAGGCCTGGACTCTGGTCCCAGTCACACCTCCAATGAGCTTGCTAATCTTGGGCATGTCCTTTAACTTGAGTGTCATCTCATGCCTCTGTGACAAGAGAGTGGCAGGTAGATCATCTCTAAATTCCCTCCTCTTCTCATTCTATGGCTATTACTCTTACGTTCACATTTAAGGAAGTTGGCATAGACCTAGAAGATAGCAAAGAAAACTATTGAAGATTTTGGTTAAAAGGCAGGTTAAAAGAATAAAAACAGACCTGACGGCAGTCACTAAGGCATGTGATGGAATGTTTATGAATTGAACAGCCCTTGTAATTCCCTCAGAGAGTAGCCCAAGAAAGAAGGAGGTTTAATCGTATCAGAAAAGATCTAGGTTACAAGGTAGGGATATGAGACACCAGAGAGATTGTAGCCTTTCCTTATTTGGATATTTTTAAGAAAATAGTAGATGGCTCTCTTTCTGGGACAGTTTGTGTATCACCTTGCCTAGAAACTAGGAGTGAACTGGATCAGCATGTTTTAAGCCGTATGTGGTGACATCCCATAAAACAGGTTTCACGTGCTGTTCTGGTAACTTCTCTGCTCTGTGCTGAGCAGTGGAGCAGCTGAGGAGCTGAGCAGTGGGCATCTGCCCTGGGTCAGTGAGGACAATGCGTCCAGGCAGAGCTTTACCTGCTGCTGTGCTGAGGTAAGAACAGAGCCAGAGTGTCCCCCCGCCCCGCCCCTGCAGGGAGCCAGGCTGACCTGGGAGCTGCCCACTCCCTTGCGTGCTCCATTCCACAGGTGGCACCTCCCGGCCACGGCCACAGTTGCTGACAGTGCCTATTTCTAGGTCCCTTTGCAAACTCCCTAACCTGGCTCTAATTTGTACATGCATTTGTCAAGCTACTGCATAGAATTGCAGAACTTTTAACATGGAAGGGATTCCACCTGTCAATTTATGGCTGAGGAAACTGAGGCCCAGAGAGGCGAGATGGAGCCTGAAGTCACACAGATGGGTGGCAGTTCAGGTCTCTTGACTGCCAACCTTAGCAGTTTGTCCCACTCCCAATTATTTCAGGTTTGGTCTCCTTGGAGATGTGCAAGTGTATTAATTATCCCAGTATCCTTACTGCATGGGCTGATTAGGTATTTGAAATTTTTGTTTTTTGCTAAGCCTCTGTGCTAATTTCTTACTCTTATCTAGCCTTGCTTTTCCCTCACGGCCCTGTGTTTAAATTTTCACTTGTTCATTTTTGACCTTCAGAACTCTTTCGTTCTGTTAACCATTGCACAATAAATTAGCTATAATCTGTGTGTTGTATTTGGAACTTGACATTTAACTGTGGGCTTCACGATGTTCCTGTGTTTGTGTCCCCCATGATTGCAATATACCGTGCCCCACCCCACCTCCCCCAGCGACCAGGGCCGTACTTTGCACATAGACACATATGTGGAGTGAAAGAATGAATGAGTGAGACTTGATATTGAGGTAATAGCGCAGTAGTGAATAACCAGCTAGCCCATAATAACATTCGACTTTTTGAAAAGATGTATTTGGGATACTGTGAGCTTTTAGGAGGGGAAAATCTGGATCTTAAAGTGCCCATGGTAGAATGTCAAAGGAAGGGTAGCTGTAGATTTTCAAGATGTTAGCAGCAGTTATCAGTATCCGTAGCCTGGGGAAGGAGAGAGATGCTGAGGTCTGGAGAGGCCACCCCAGACCCCACGCTGGAGCATCCCCCTTTGCTTGCAGGAGGTTTGTTGTGTGTCACATTCTTAATGGGGCTGGGCAACTTGGTAGAATATGGAGACGTCAGGAACGTTCTGGGTGGGGAAGGGGCTAGGATGAGAACTCCTTAGTTGGTGACAGTGCCAGGCTCTGTGATATGCTGCATAGCTTCAGAAGCTCCTCAGTTGAGTGGTCAATCCAGAGGCTCCCAGGGCAATGTGAGATAGATCAAGCCTGGAGCAATCCGGCCTGCTGGCTTCCCATGAGGTGTTTGCACAGCCTGGGATAGATAGGGTCAGAGCAGAGCCGCTGAGTCTAGCCTGTGAATAGCCTTCTCCCTGCCTTCCTCCCTGAGGCATTGACATCAGAGACTGCAGAGATAAGATTCTGTGCTCTAGAGCAGCCTTTGGGAGAATCGGTATATCTGCAGGGAGAGAAAAGACAGTCTAGAGGAGATTCTATCTTGACAAAAGGATTCATAATAATCCCTTTATGTGGCCATCTGTATTTGAGGCCATTTATAATTATTTGGTTTCTTAAAAACAAAATCGTTTTTAAAACATATTTTCAGAATCATCCTTTATGTAAAATTTGGGCATACCTATAACATGGAGAAATGGTAGTCCAAGAATATATAATATAATTTACTATATAATTGCATTCTCAAAGTAAGATCCCCTGCAGTAGTCTACTTTGTAAAACGGAGAGGACAGGATTAAGTGAAAGCAATGTTTTTTTTTTGTTACTTAAATAGCTTAATCTTGATGGCTTTTAAAAAATGTATGGGCATTTTATTTTGCTTTGGAGTCCTATGCATTTTATTTTTTCATTTTTTTTAGTCATCAGTCTAATGCTAAAAATTGCAATGTTGATGTTGTTCTAGATGACAAGTTGTTTTGAGTTACTCATTGCTCAGTGAGGTGTTTGGAAGTTGTATGATTTCCCCCTGGATATGTACTGAAATTATTGAGGTGGAGCTAGGAATTTGAGTCCTGAGTGTCCAGTTTTACTTTAACCACTGAATCAAATTGCAAGAAAAGTGGGGCACATTCAAAAGAGTCCCTTGGCAATACGCTTTCAGGTCATAGATACCTCCCTGATCCTGGCAGGTTATATAATTGAGCATCAGTAGATTGAATCCAAATATTGGCTAGCACACCACCACCGCTGTTCAGAAATGATTCTAGCCCATAAGCATCTCGCTCTGGGCCGGGCCACCTTTTCCATCCTTTCTACGTCTTTTCATTATCTGTTATGAAACTTCTCAGAAAAAATTCCATTTACATTTTTCCATTTAGTTTAGAGGATGTATTTCTCTCTGTAAATTCTGCAGTTCTGTGTTCACTAGTGAATTCCTACAAATAGTTTCTATATTCAAATTCAGGGAATTTGAATTAAGATACTTTCATGACAACTCATTCTCAGAAATTCCCTTTCCCTACCAATCTGGGGAATACCAGCCCCCTTTAAGCAGAGACTCAAAAAACTCGCTGACTTGAATTAACTGACTGCGGCTTTTTGCAGTTTAGGGTAGGATTATTTGATTTCCTTAGGATTTAAAAAATAATCTTATAATTTAAAAAAATAAACAACTGATACTTTATTTCACCAAATGTTTTGGGATTCTACAACTATGGATTTAATAAATTTAAGTGCTCACAGAAAAACTAGGAGCCAGACGTGACCTAGATGAATGATTTGAGATTTGTCTTCTTAGATTTATTAATATGAGTGGTGATTCAGTAATGGAGTTCCAGAATTCACCACTGATTTGCAAGAAACCCTAAAATGGTTGCTGGCAGGGCATAGTTAGATGATGCAGTCATCAAAAAAGCCCACACCGAATGCAGGAGCAGCAGAGCAGAGCTGAAGAAACCACTCATCCACACCCTGGAAAACACGTTCCTTCTCCAGCACCTTCTATGTGGCCCCAGATGACCTCAGCGTGCCCCATTACTGCAGCCGTGCCCCTAGAGATGGCCGCCAATATGGTAATTTGCAAACAAAAACCATCACCAATTATCATTATTCATCTTACTAAATAGTATCATAACCTATCCCCTCAAATATGCATGAATTAAAATGGGTGCATTTTTTTTCCAGGCAAACACATTAATAGACTACGTAAAGTACCTAATATTTGATGGTAACCCCAGCAACGTCCTTCTTAGAAATGACCTGATCTGCATGTTTTTACAGTAATTATGTCATCTTCCTGCTGCTCTGCTTTTGAAATTGCTGCCATTTGCACATTCAGCTCAATTAGTTAAAGGGTCTCTTCTCAGTGATGGACCTTAATGGCCCTTTGAATGGTAACTCCATCCTGTTCCTGCTCTGCTTATCAGCAACTGCGTTTACAGGCTCCAGCCTGGCATCGCCCTGAGGACTTACACAGGGATAAAGCATTTCATCTCTTGAAACTTCAGTTTCCTTATCCACAAAATGAAGGCATTGGAATAGATTATTTCTGAGGTTCCTTCTGTCTCTGAAAGTGAGGCTGTGTTTCCAGGGTATATTGCTCACTCTGATGGTAAAAGGGACTCTCTCTGGATACTTATTCATGCTCTGGCCCAACAACGACACAGTCTCACGGTAACTTCGGCTGTTGACTATTCCTTCTCCAATTCACCTTTTAAACTAATTCAATCCAATTCTGTGTTATTTTAGGTGTTAAATCACTGAAGGGTTTTAGATTTTTAAAACTTGAAGACCTTCTCACTGTTTCACTTCTCTGAGTGGATCCTCTCCACTCATAAATCTCTTAGAAATATATCGATACGGATGCTCAAGCCTTTTCATCTTGACCTACCTGCCATGACCTTAAATTACATAGTTTTTAAAAAACCTGTACTTTCTATGTCTTTCATTTCAATGGACAATGCAATTTTTATGCTAAAACATTTTCTGTATTTTTTCACTATGCCATGATCTCTTTAGATTTTTTTTTTTTTTTGAGACAGAGTCTTGCTCTGTGCCTGGACTAGAGTGCAGTGGTGTCACCATAGCTCACAACAACCTCAAACTCCTGGGCTCAAGCAATTCTCCTGCCTCAGCCTCCCGAGTAGCTGGACTACAGGTGTGCACCACCATGCCCAGCTAGTTTAGATTTTCTTTTTTACCCAACACAGTAAATTGTTTTGTTTTTTCCTTGGACCTTCTCTTGACACTTAAAATGCAGTGTTGTTCCCTTTCTATACTTAAATTTCTCACCTGTTTCTTACAGTGCTCTAAACTCTAAAATTCTCGCATCAAAGGATGGGGCCAGGTTTACATTCAGGGATCCTGTTTATTTTCCTTACCTTCAATATTGTTTCATGCTTTAGGGTAACTAACTAGGTCAATGTAGACATGTCTTACCTGAAATGAAGAACAGTGCCTGGCTTATACTAGGCATTCATAAAATACATGTTACATGAGTGAATTTATCTCATAATCCCATGAACACCCATGAACTAAGAAGTGTTAAGATACTTAAAAGCAAGAAAGTCATTGGCCTAGGCAAAGAATTTATGAAGAAGACCCCACAAGCAACTACAGCAACAACAAAAATAAATTAATGGGACCTAATCTTTGATATCTTCGATGTCATTTGTGAGAGGAGTGAAATGGGATCCCTCTGATAGCAGTGAGCCTTTTGGGGATGGAGGGACAGGGCAGGTAGAATGAATGGCTCTGAGTCCCCGCAGTTGGGAAAGGAAGGCTGCATACTGTGGGGGAGACTTGAGCATAGGGAGGCTTCTTTTTCACCCCCAGCAGTATTGGAGTTCCCAGGTTTATTCATCACCATCCACAAGGTCAAACATGCTCTGCCTTCCACCCCTCAATGATTTTCCAGTGCTCAGGAAACATTATAGCCTATTTGACAGCTAAGGGAACATAAAACATTAGCACTTTTTGAGTGGTTTATTAAATCACAAGGTAAGATGCACATAAATTTAAATTAGAAACATTTCTACCATAGTAGTCTCCATTTAAATAAAAGTTCTTTGTTCTTTTCCAACATGACAACTTGCTGAAATCTTTAGATTCCAACTAACCTCACTCCTTAAAAGTATAAATAGTTCTTCCTGAAAATATCTAGGTCACCTAATGACAAACATAAAGAAAGTACCAAATAATAAAAGAGATATATGAGACTACCATATAAAGATTCTGCTGCTTTTTGTTCCCTAATTATTGAAACCAAACTCTTGCATTTGCACTTGTTTGACCCAGACTGTGTTCAGAAACTGCTTTCCTGTAATAAATGTTCTTAACCACAAAAGTTTTTTTAAAAAAATTGATGCCATAAATGCTTCTTATTGTTTAAAACAATACATTTTAATTGAAATTTATTTTAATCAATCAAGTCTGAATAGCACTAAATATTTCTATCCTAACATTATATATCATAAATTAAGGCAAATGGCTTAAATGGTATTTACTGACAGTGGTATAATCAATTCCAGTAGGCTTGTTAAAAGGTAGCGTTACCTTTTTGAAAACTTTCTACTGCCAAGTCATGGTTTGGCAACATATTACTCAGCAATGTTTCAAATGCCTGATACAACATAATTTTTTATACATTCCCTCAGCTGCTGTATTTGCAGCACTTCCTGTTTCTCCGGCTCATGGAGGCAATCCTTATAAGGAAAATAAGTAATTCTTCAGAATACTCCTTGATTCGTAGTAAATAATTAAGAAGACTGATAGCATTCAGACAAATGTAACAGAAGTCAAGGAAACAACAATAGAAGAATGGAACCAGCCAACTTTAAAACCAATCCTTTAAACCCTATGATTCTAGATATTACTTGTGGTCATTTTTAATCATCAGGCAGAAGACACAATGAAAATATTTTTGCCATTTTTTAAAGCTTTCACTGGATATTTATCTGATATAGATAAATAAGTGCTAGATTTTAATCTGGTAATCCAAAACCTAAATCCTATGTCCCAGAATTCTGCTTGTTGTTATCTTTAGACAGTTAACTGTCCCCTACCTCTCCCTGAGAAGTATAGATTTCTCATCCTCACCTCCTGTACATTTATGTCTGTGTGACTGTGGAGTTTATGTGGCCTAAAAACAGCTTTGCCTCTTTTAGGCCTTCACAGGGCCCAGTCTTAGGGTGAAGGTATCCCTTCACTACAAAATCACATTTATACATTTACTCACATTCACTTTCACACACATGCATATTTATGAATTTATTAGAAAAGAGTATTTTAAAAGGTATTCAAATAGATCGAAAGCACAAAAATATGTGTCTAAAATATTGGTGCAAAATGGGACCTATCCTCATTTCTGTAATCCCTTGGTTTCTAAGAAGGAACGCTGCAAAAGTATTTTCTCGTTTTGTTTTTTGTAATAATGTCAATCTTTTTGATTTTTATAACATAAAGATTCTGGATTATGCTATAATCACATTAGACTTAAAATAATTTAAATGTGTTATTTTCATTCAAATAGGGTTTCGCAATCTTGGCACTATTGACATTTTGGGCTGGGAAACTCTTTATTGTAGGGAGATGTCTTGTGCATTGTAGGATGGTCAGCAGCATCCCGAGCCTTTACCCACTAGATGCCAGTAGCATCCCTTAGTGGTGACAACTAAAAATGTCTCCAAACATTGACAAATGTCCCCTAAGGGGGCAAAGTCACTGCTAACAGGGAACCATTGCTTTAAAAGAAGGGGATATAAAATATTTTATTATTTGCCATTATTAATACGTGATACTATAAGTAATAATATCCATATTTGGGTATCCCACTGAGGGTATGAATAGAAGATTCTCCGTCCTGAAAGAAATCAATGTAATTCATTTGTTTCCATTTAAGAAACAGTTCCGAATTTTAGTGATTTTTATAGAAATAAATGCAAAATCAGAAACCCAACCAAATAATCTTCTTCATTTTTGGATTAGAATTGTGAGGGCATTTATTCCTCTTTCTGTTTTATGCCTCTCTCTCCCTTTGTTTCGTATGTTAAAGTAGGAGGAGATGATTTCATTATTATCTTTGCACAGTTCATTGGTGACATCTGCTGCTTTGCCCTCAGCACCTCAGAAATTTCAAGGCAAATTAACGGCCAGATGGTTTTACCTGTATAAAAACTTCTGGATATATGGCTGATTTTAACATAGTACCTTATGTCCTAAAGGGAAAGCCAAGAGTAATTTATTGCCATTAGGTAGAGTAAAATTTAGAAAATATGGTCTAGTTATTCTTTAAAATTCTTTCTTCAGGTTTTGCATGTTCTTTCACTTTTGTATAATGTATCATTCCTTTGTGATGCCATTCACTAGTTAGTATTGACTGCTGTGAATATCGAATGTTTTTTCCTCATTACATTTTTGTGAAGTATTATTCTAGCAACTTTCCAAGCCAATTTCGCTTTATATGAAGAAGGAAGGTGCATCCGTATTTAAGAAGCAGCTACGTGTAAATTTTTATTTACTAAATCTAAATTAAAAAATCTAAAATTATTGCTATGTGAGTAAATCTTTTTGTTACAGTAATATTTTAAGTAATTTTCTAATAAAATGTGTCCATTGTATAAAAATGATTAACCATAGTAAATTCAATGAAGAAAATAGAAATCGTCTGTAGATCAACCCAGGGATTATAACTGCTAACTCCAAATACAATGACTACTGAGCCCAGCCTCACCAGAAAAATATATATACACACACATATGTATATGTTCAATATTTAAAGGCTATGTGTACAGAATATACTAGTGAGTCAAAGAAATAATTTGTGTTTTTCTCTATGTCTGTAAGCTTAGTTTTTCTCCATGAGAGAGATATCTATTAGAAGTACTTTATATTCCTCTTGGAAATAATATGTCAAATCTCTAATTTTACCATAGAATTTTCTGATCATTCTAAAGACACAATATTCTGGTAAGGATGTTTGGGAAGGAGTTTCCAAAACTACATTCAAACATCATTGAAAAATACTTAACGAAAATAACAAGTGTTGTGCTTCCAGAGAAATGAGTAGTGAATCTTGTTCAATGTCCAGCTGCCACCTCTGAATCTGTAGCCCTGAACCTGTAATTAGATCTGTGAAAACAGGAAAAATTACACTAAAAATAAAAAAATAAATAAATTGTATTGGTTATTTACTTCACAAAGCAACTTATTTAATTATGTATTATTTTGGCTTGTTTGGGTTGGTTTGATGATTAAAAATGGCAGCATACATGTAGATTTGCTAAATAAGTATTTGCAATACTTATGAAAGATCTGTCTGGCAAACCAGCGGCTGCTTGGGTTGTTTGTTAATCAGGAGTTCTTGGGACAGAAGCTTTTCTTTTTTTGTCACAATCAGAATGACTTATGAGTTTCTGCATAGTGTAGTCTCAAGGAGAAGGTGTGGGCCTCATCAGTGTGACTGAGTTATGGCAGGAACCATTTAGAAAGCAATGTTGCTGCAGATATAGAAACTGCTTAAGTGATCTACGTGCGGAATTTTTATATCTCCTGTGTTCTCTCCTGTGGCACCAGTTACCATTCATACCATTCTGTGATTTCATGCTCAGACAATTTATTTCTTTTCCCACTATGCAAGCTGATAGATTTTGCTTTTTTTAAAAAAAAAAGAAATTGCATTTTAAAAATCTACTTTCAATTTCGCTGTTGTTGAAGCTACCAAGCATTGTTTGTCTTACCAAATGTTTAGCATTATTGAAGTTATATATTAAAATGATTTACCTGAACATGTTGCAGTTAAAATCTGTTGAAATGGCATTTTGGGGAGAGTATTATACCCTTCTGATATTTAATTCAATTTTAACAGTGTGATGGGAGTATATTGTTTGTGTAATAGAACGATGCAGTCAGGGCATTAAAGTGTAATGAGAAAATTGCTACCTCTAGTAAAATTTATGACAATGTGGTGTCTTGAAATGGTTGATAAACTTCAAAAAGAACTGTTTCCTGCTGGATAGACAACTATAGTATGTATTTGTGAATTTTGAAATGTCAATTCACATAAAGCTAATATTGTAGGATCTTTATAAACGTATATTTACATATGATGGAATGAACCACAATAGAGGTACTTTTTTGGTCCTTAAAGGAACCATCGTTATGTATAGCCATTGTAAGTAGTATAGCTATTGATAGTTATTGTTAGTAGGTTAAAACAATTTTATCACTTCTGATTTTTAGTTTCTTTTTTCTTGTAAGCATATTCAACTATAAAAGTAAAACTTATAAAAAATTTAGAAAATTTAAAAAATACAAATGAGAGTGAAGGGAAAACATATTAATATTTTGAAATGTTTTCCTCTTATCTCTGTTTTATAAATTTAGAGTCTCCTCACCTTATTTTGTGAAAAGCAGCATAGAATAAATGTTAGGTTCATGGATTTTGGAACCAGAATACCCAGGTTAGAATCAGTTTTGTGATATTGGGCTGGTTACTGGTTGCTTAACCTCTCATTCTCAGTTTCCTCATGAATAAAATGGGAATAATTATAGTATCTAATTCATAAGTTTTATTATAAGAGGAGAGAGTATTATTCAATAAGAAGATTGAAAAACAGAGAGAAAAAGGAATAGAAAATGCAGAAAGATTATATGATGCATAGGACATAATGGAAAAAGGACTAGCACGCATGAAATTGGGAACAAAATGTTAATAGTATACTGGTTAGGACATTTATAAAGAGAAGACTCCATGAACCTTACATGAATCTTAACTGTAAAATCCAACAATTTAAAATAAAGTTTCCATACATGAGCTAATATCAGATTCACGGAAAGTTCATGGACTCCTTTGAAACTAATTTTAATTGACATGAATTTTTTTTTTAAATAGAATTCCTTTCATTGTATATGGAAGTTGTAGGGGCCCTGAATGATATTCTTTTCTTCATTTCTTTAAAAGGATTTGATTTTCTTCTGTCAGAGGGAGAGATCACCTGCAGATTACTCTAATCCAGTTGGAGTGGGTTTCAGGTTTCCTTAGAGCTGGTCTATTTCTCATTTGTTCTTATTGCTGTGAAAAATGTACATTTAGGGCATAGCCCTTCTGAGGTCTCAGGTAGAACTTCAGGATTTTTAACAAAGTCTCTCTGCCTTTTGAGCCATGGGCTGACATTTGTCCCAGCCCTGTGAGACTATCAAATCTCCAAGGGTTGCTTTCTTGTTTTATTTTATTTTATTTTATTAATATTTTATTCTTTAAGAATTTCGCTCATTGCATTAAAGGTTTAGGATTTGGCAAATAGGGGAGAAGTTGAATAGAGAATTCCGGGTTCACATCTGTGATTCTGTCTTCTCCAGGATTGTGGTCCCTCAAATCTCTGCCATTTTGGCATTCCTACTTTAGCCTTTGCTTCTAAAGCCCAGAGAAACTCCCACCAGCACCTGGATACCTAGATACTTGTCTTCTCTTCACAGAACAGGAAATTTGCAGATACCCTGAAGGAAATATGGCAATATCTCCTTACCTTATCTGTTGGACTTTGGTCTCTCAAATTCTGAAGTTTGTTCTTGTTTTCAATCCATGTTTTAGATTTGTGTTCATTAGCATGGTTAGTCTGATACAAGCTTTTCTATTGAAACCAAAGAACCAGTGATTTTATTAATAATAATCTGAATACATCCTGGGTTTCTATACTGGCACCACGAGGGGATAGGCTGCTAGAACTGCTCAGTCTCTACAAAGATCATTCTTCCGAAATAATCCTCTTTAATTGTAGCCTTCGAGTACAATATTTAAGGCAGATATTCTTAGTACATAGATTAAGGGATTGTTAAATTGTCTAACGAAGAAAATTTCTATTTTAAGCCACTGAGTTTTGGGTGTTATAGTATATAGCTTTACAGTTTCTTTTTTTTTTTTTTTTTTGAGACAGAGTCTCACTCTTTTTGCCCAGGCTAGAGTGAGTGCCATGGCGTCAGCCTAGCTCACAGCAACCTCAAACTCATGGGCTCAAGCAATCCTTCTGCCTCAGCCTCCCGAGTAGCTGGAACTACAAGCATGTGCCACCATGCCCAGCTAATTTTTTTCTATATATTTTTAGTTGTCCAATTAATTTCTTTCTATTTTTAGTAGAGATGGGATCTCGCTCTTGC